>JAGDQP010011072.1:0-21278 GCA_022664845.1 Lepisma saccharinum
TAATCCATAATAACCGCTCGCATTGCAAGGATGCAAGTACATTGTGAATTCGGAGGGACTCCGAAGGGATTCACATCAATGAAATCGATGTAATGAATCTGCAAACATAGCTACGGAGGTGACCACGGCGTAATTGAATCGTGAGATTACAAAAAAATGGTGGAAAATTAGTATAACGAAAGTTCACCCCTCTGCGGAACTAGTGCCCTACAAAAGATTGAATCAAAGCAATATCTGAGAAAAAATATACTCTATCATTATTAATATCATCATTATAATTAAATTAATAGTGATAATCGAATTAAGCTTTCTTATTTCACAAATACTTACAGTCTATCTTGAAGTGAGAAATAATCTTTGCCTCTCTTGAGTCTAATACAAGCTCTATCCTTGTCGAAGCAGTCGCAGACGCAGGAGTTATCAGCGAGATGACGCACGGAGTAGTACGTTGGACAGCGACATCTGAAAAGCAGAGAAAACAAACATAAATTTAACCACAATAAATAAATACACAAGATGTCTGTAAAGCTATGTGTACTGAAAGTAAATGATTGGTTACTGCAAGAAGTGTAACAAATTAGGTTCTACGGGTGTCCAAAAGAGGTCTGCACATACTTTTTCAAGTTGACAAAGACCCTCTCCTCTCGCAACAGGGTATGTGGTCGTTATTTCAGCTTGTAGCACCTGAAGCGAACGTACACACCTTCCTTTTCAGTGTTCCTTACAGTAAAAAGTCAAACGGTAGCCGACAGGACGCAGTTCGTAGGAGATAGTGCGATTTCCGAAGAAATCCTTCCAGTTGCAGCAGCGGTTTGAGCAGTTGCATTATCTTGCTGGAGCTATGTCACGTTCTCTGAGTTGGATAACCTGAGTACAATACCTTTCTGAGGCTTTCACAGTACCATAAGTCGTATACTCAGGCTACAGTAACTGCTTTCGAACACTCTATATGTATACATTGAAATTATTATTTAAAAAAAATAAGATTGTAGTACGATAATTGGTGTGAGGATGGAGCTACGATAAACGTAAAAGAACACAAACAGTTAATTAAGAAATTCTAACACTTGGTTCATCAAATCTGTCAAGAAATGTAATAAATGAGGATCTACTTACAAAATACTAACAAATGGTAAAGGGTACAGTACACAAGGATAATTAAATCTGTGTCCGCTGCTTTCCTAGAACATAAAAAGGATTGATGACATTTAGAGGGATGTTATAGTGAGAGGATTGTAAAAAATGTTCTTTTTCTATATCACGATTGTAGAACACAAAATACATAATATGCAAAATAAAGCAACAAAAGATTAAACAGGTCCTTCTTTCAAAATCCAGCTTCTATCAATTGTTGAAATTTATTTTCAACTCAAATTATAATTCCGTACAAATAATATCCCATGTACCTTACGTATGGCAAGACGAAAGTACACAAAAAAAAGATGGCTGCTTCAGTGTCCGGGAATTGAACCCGGATCCTACGCTTGTCTGCCGAATGACGTCCAACTTTCTGTGTATATGGACGGAGTACTCTGCACGCCCCATCTCAACGATGTCTGTAAAGGCCGATTTAAACGATACAATTTCTCGTACGATCCCTCGTATGCAATCTCATCGGTTACATTCTTTGTAGGATCGGACGATTTTTCATGCTATCTCCGATGTGTTTTCTAAATAGAAACGGTCCTATTTTTCAGCGGATTTTTCGTACAATCTGTGACAGCGCCCCTACTGGCGATATAGCGTGCTTTCCTATTCGGCTGTTTGGTTATGGATTACGAGACAAAGAGAACATATTAATGTTATTACTTGATGCAGAAATTAACACATAATGGCATAATAAACTATTACAGGTATAAAGATATAAAACAAAGTTTTAAAGGGAGGTGTAAAAAGGTCGGTGATACTGCAGTTCAGCTACTTCTGCCATAGAGGACTGGTAATACCTCAAAATTCTACCGTTTGCATTCCTATAACCATAAAAGGTACTAAATACGTGAAAAATATGTTTCAAAATATGACAAAGTTCTGATGTGATCTAATAGCTACTGCTTCTCCTATATATTGTGCAATGCATTTTGTTAAGATGATTTTCCTTGCTTTTCTTGTGCGTAGAGTACCGAATCTGCTGCAGTAATGATATGTATGAAAGGAAATAATGTAGAGGATACCGGTATCTTTGCAATCATATCCCCCCTCAATGATTTTGATAAGCATATACGCTCTGTGCATCCGAAATAATGAAATACATTGAGCAGTAGACATAATGTAAGTAGAGTGTCGACGTCAAGCCAGAGCTGTGCAAGTCAATACGTGAGCTAGGTAATTAATCGAACGAACGAATTTTTATTCAAGGGTTCAGACAGCTGACCATCCTCTATTCACACCTATATACCTTGTGTAAAATGCGCCTATAAATCCCATAAAATCTACATTACTCCTCATTTTTTATTTGGCATGTATTTCATACTTATAGGAACGTAAAACGTAGTATTTTGAGACGTTTCCAGTGCTCTCTGGTAGAAGTAGTTAAACCGCAGTATTACTAATTGTCCCCGTATGTATAAATAGGAGTTAATATATCGCGATTTATATACTTTTGAAGTGCTGTGTAATGTCGCATATCTTGTTAACTCAGGAATATTGTAAAAACAACATATATGACTCTGAACTTATCACCGAAGACGGCAAAATTTTCAACGTTTTTTGTGTGTCCGCACTGAAATATCTTTATTGAAGTACAAAAGTAAAGCTACGACACTTTCGTTACCACTGAAACCTAGTAGAAGTTAGATTCTCTTGGTAGAAGAATGTGGCATTAAAACAAACTGAATTTCTGTTGCGTCAAGATTAATTGTTATCAATATTTTAATTATTTTCTATTTTTTAAATGGGCTATACTTTCACAAATTTCGATGCCGTTTGCGTGTTACTTGAAGAAATTGTCAAGAACAAAGAGGAAATAGACAGAGACACGAAATGAAGCAGAATCGCTTCGGAAAAAGCTAACAAAACTAGAGATAGCTGAATTGTTTGTTTTCTGGGATGATGTTTTTGTCTCGAATGGACAAAACTAACAAAGTTTTGCAAAAGCCTGGACTGGACTTAATGAACGGGTGTCAAGACAATCATTGATTCCGTTTTTCAGCCATGTTAGGGGGAAAATTTGATGAATCTGAAAACGAAGCTAGGAGCTTAAGTGAGCATCTGTATCAAGAATTTAGCGACGAAAGGAAACGAACAATAAGAAGAAGATTCCCTGATGGAGAGAGATCAGAAGAATTGAGTGGGCGTGATAAATTTCGTGTGTCACTTATTATACATTTGTTGATAAACTACAAGCAGAACTAAAAAAGTGAGAAGAAAAACATTGACAAGTAGTCGATCTTTTCCGACCTTTAACAAACAATATAGAGAAGCAAGAAGCGAAAGAACTCCTAAAGATTATAATATCATCTAATGCATGGCATGGTTGATGTTGTAGAGCTACGCGTATTCCCTTAGCTTTCTTGTACTTTCACAGAAATGTATTACATGAAGTCATAAGTCAGAAGGGCCCACGCATTTCTTCTAGCCCCGGGCCTCCACATGGGTTAATGCGTCCCTGCTAGGCGCTCAAAGTTAAGGCGGCGGCGTCAGAAATGATATTATACCTCGACATAAGGGGTGTCGGCTAAGCAAATCACAATAGAAATTATACCCAGTAACCCAGTATGCCTAATTAAGTTATGTGTATGATTCACGAATGCAGCTTAGAAAGGCTACTCTATGCTTGCCCTAACGATTACATTCCTTGACAATAAAATTGGGAAACCTGTCTATACGCCACTCCTTCAATCTCAAACATTGCTTAAAATAGATGTATCGGGTACACTATTTCAATTATGATTTTCTAAGCCGATACCACTTACGTCATTATGTGTGTAGATATGACGTCATTTCTAACCATGCCTGCGTAACTTCGAGCGCATATAGCTCCAAAATTACGCATATATTTTTTTTTAAATACATTCAAAGGAACTATTTTCTTGTCTTGATGTAAAGAATCACCATTTGAAGTTTGCGTCATAATTTCAGGGACATCCTGTATATTTCAAGTACCATTCTCGTTGACTACACTCTTACTTACATACGTCTAATTTTTTACGATATGGTCCAAATTATTTAAATATGATCTCTCCGCATAGCTCAAGTAATTTGTAAGCGCCGAAGGAAACACAAATTCTTGACCTGAAATTTACGAGTTAAGAAAAAAAAGAAAGATGAAATTAAATATTTTTGAAATGAAAAGTTCTTTTTTAAACAAAGTCACTAACTGACCTCAAATTATCATCTACACACTGACGTGTGAAGGTTACAGCTACCGAAGAAACCCAGTCAATTACAGAACTATTTTTATTTTTCAATGCTTAACAGAGGACCGGACGAAGAAAAACTAATTAAACTTTAGTTCAATGATAAATGAACGAAGTGAGCCTACCACATATAACAGGAGGGTAAAGGAATAACTAATAATATATTCTCACACGTGTTATGCTAATGTGGTCTTCCCTTCTTCTTCTTTCACTGTGAATGGTAACCTTCTCTGTCTTCTAATATTCTATTCCTCAGGCTACTGGGCGGCCCAATTCTTACAAACAGCTTCTGACTTCGACATTGGAGGTAATTGATTGTCTTTGGTGAAGGAATTGCCCCTAAATCTGTAACACTGTGCAAAAAGAATACAAGTAGATTCATTTCTCAAAGGACTTTACAATCCAATTGTTACGAGCCATTATCGTAAAATTCTCTTTATCGTTCATTTATAATTGAAACGGTGAATGAAAGCATCTAAGTATGTTCGTACGTACCTAAACACAGAGAATCATATAAACAAGCCGTCGAACGCTTTTATTTTTCATTATTTGCAATCGTTGGTATGATTCTAAATATACGTAGTTAGGCCACAGAGAATTCATCTACATTCTTAATTGTGTACGCATTTCTTTCTTGCTTCAAAGAAGTTTCTTCCCTCGCCACAAGATGTCACTGTGAGCTCAATACCTTATTTTGTTACACATTCAAATAAATCCAAGTTTCTAATTGGTTCATACTGCCATGTTTAAGCTAACCAATCACAGAACTTTAGTTTACCAGGATCTTTCAGGACCAGGAAAATAAACTTTTGACATCAGAGACCTCTGCCGATCACGCAACAAAGTTTTTCGAATTCAGGAGAAAGCTAAGATATTCCTGAAATGCTTGTTTTAACAAGTAAGTAGTTCCTCTAATTTTATATAATATACGTATATTTTTTTATGTTATCTGAAAGCTGAAGCAAGTGTAAACCACTACATTAACGCCAAATTTAACGCTTTACGTGGTCTTAGAAACAAAACGCGAAGATATCCGAGGTAGAAGATACAGGAGGTAGATGAAAACGGTAACTCAAATAACACGAAAGATCTATGCTCATTAAGAGAAGGATACCAGTCGAGGTTAGGGATACTTAGAAAAGAACGTGGAGACCTTCAAGCGGACCCGACGAAAATTCTTGAGTTTGAAATCCATGTCGCAGAACTGTGGATACCCGAATCTAGAGAGATAGAGGTTAAAATATCAATAAAGAAACTGAACAACTTCAATTCGCTAGCCGAATTAATTAAAGAAGGAGGAATGACACTAATCAAAGAACTACATAAATTGATAAATGCAATATAAAAAAAAAATAGGAGGATGGAAAACCTCAGTAAATGTCTCTTTACTCTGAACATGTTACAAGGTGTTGAGTATATATCCTGTTATCACCCCTAAGCGTATACATTGGAGATCACCAATGTGGATTTAGAAGAAATAGATCCACGTTGGACCAAATTTTCGCCTTGAGACAAATTTTGGAGAAGAAGTAGGAATACAACGGGACTGTTCACCAGCTATTCATCGATTTTAAAAAAGCAAATGATTCTATAGAAAGAGGAAAAACTTTACAATATCGTGGTACGATTTCGAAAAAAAAAAAAAAAAACTTGTTCAACTAGTGAGGATGTGTCTCAGCAAGCCCCAAAATCAGTGTTCAATTTGTGCAATTTCCAGAGAGAGAGAGGGGGGAAGAATTAGTGAGATATGTATTATAACGGTATTTTGGGATCGTCCATATCCCAAGCTAGAGGTACCGTATATCTGTAAACAGAGACAGGGAAGACCTTTGCAGAGATGGGGGGAGGGGGAAATTCCAACCATCCCACGGTATGCAAATCGAACACTGTCATAAACAGTAGCTCAGTGGTAGAGCGTTGTCGTAGCATTTGGCAGGTCGTGGGTTCGATCCAGGGGTTTTTCCTCAGTCACGCCAGGCAAATTCCGGGATGGCAAGTTCAACATAGGCCCTGGCCGACACCTTTCGGAATCCCTTCCCCTCCCCTATTCCGGCCTGAGCTATAGACGCCTAAAAGCCATAAATAAAATTCAAATTAAAGTATTTTACAATTCCCTTCTCTTTTTTTTTTACTTGGGTTAACTAATGGGGAAGATGATTAAAACACGGCAAATTGATTCAAGTATTGCAAATCTCTGTACTTTTCAATTGATATTTTAAGAACATGTCTAAAAGAAATAAATAAAATATGGTGTATGATTTATTAAGTATCTACGTGACTAATTAAAGAAACATAATGAGCTGTTATTATATTTATCTTTTCTATTGGAGCATTTACTCTGTACAGGAACCACAGTGGTTAAATCACTTATATTTTTTTTATGTCAAAGCTTTGCTTTTGTATACTGTAACTTGAGCAAAGCAATATGTTTTAATTAAAAGCTATAAACGCGTAATAGTTTCACCGACTATCTAACTGCTTGGCTTCATCAGACACACTAAATTGCATGAGCTACACAACTTCTCACGAGAGAGCTATCTGGTTCCTGATTTCCCTTCATTTTTTCTTTTTATTTATATATAAAATTATTTCACTTATAAAAAATAAAAAAATTCTATAGGGCAAGGCTTATTTTAAGAATGTATGTATGCTTAGATGTAGTAGAAACAGGGGGTGGAAGGAAATCAGTGAATGGTGTTAATTAATCATTCATTTCGTGTAGTCGGTTATGGGATTGGCTGGAAGTGAGCAAATCAGGAACCAGATAGCTGTCTTTTCAGGAGTTGTGTTGTTCATGTAATTTAGTGTGTCTGATAAAGCCAAGTAGTTAGTCAGTTGGTGAAACTGTTACGCGTTTATAGTTTTTAATTAAAAAAACATCTTGCTTTGCTCAGCAGCTATATTACTTTATCACTTATGAAGATATTAATTTCATCCTGATTTTTTTAATTGACTCATCTTATTAATAACACTTCTACTTTTCTTTGTTCATTATATCAAAACATTCTTAATTACACTTACAGGTGTCTTTCAAAACTAACCGAGCGCTCGCTGCTTAGTGGTGCAGCGTTGGCTTAACAATCGAAACGTCCTGTGAACGATCCCAGCGGGCGCCCATCTTGACTGAAGTTTTTCCAGGGATTTTTCCTCAAGTCACACCAGGCAAATGTTTGGATGGTACATATAAACTAGACCCTGGCTGACTACCTTCCACCATCTTCTTCACCCTCTACTGAGGTGTCTAAAGGCCATAAATAAAATTCAACTCACTCCAAAGGCAAATTAAGACAAATTAGTTCTAACAATGACTATGACAACAATGATGTATAATTACCATTACGGTAAGGCAGGTCCAGACATTAAAGATACAATAAATGCTCCATTAGATTCCTTGAACTTTTTTGCCTGTTTCGCATAGACTTGTAAGGTCCCCACCCCCTGGTTGCGTTTTTAAGGTACCGAAATATCTCTGTACTTGCCAGGTTATCGGCTAGTTCAGTAAAGCCATCTAAATCTACACTAGGTAGGTAAACTGTTAAAAGACAAATAAATCAATAAAAATTAGAAGATTTGTAATTTTGGACTTATCAGGTTTCTTTCCTGGACTCTTCAATTAATAATGAGATCATAGAGAAAGTAAAAAAAAAAAAAAAAAATAGTTGGGAGCATATGTAACAGGCGATGATTGTAAAAGTTGGAGTACGAGTCTTACAGTTCAACATAAACTACATGTGTTTAAAAATAAGGTTTGAGAAAAATAGATGGGCCGAAACGGGACAAGTTAAGATGGTCAGGCCATGTAGCTTGGATGGGGGATAAAACAAAGATTATTATATATATATTCCATCGCATGGTTGATAAACCGGAGGTAATGAGACCGTTGGGAAGACCGAGACGTCGTTGGGATCACAACATTAGAAGGGAAGATCATACTGAAAACTGGCTTGATCTTGGCGAGGATAGAATCGAATGGCGAACGTGTCATGTGTCATTTTAACCATTAATCTGTATGAAATTCTTGTCAAGACTCGTTTATAAATGATGTTTTCTTCCTGAGAAACCAGAAGTAGTTTGCAGTGTGGAGGATGGTTAACCTTGAAGCGCAAAGTGTTATAAAATTTTTTCATTTTAAAGAAAAAATAACGCCCGGGAAATCCACGAGAAAATGGTTTATATTTCTGGTAACGTTTACCCATTATATGACACTACTTTGGGTCGAGAAGGAACTTTCTAAGGGATCACATACACCCTTCCGACGAACCAAGATTCGAGAGGCCTTCGGACACAGACGGTTTTAAAGTGTTATTTTACTGAGTTCTACATAAAATTTACCTGGCAGGTAAAAAAAAGTGTTAACAAGTGTATAAATTTGTAAGTTTTTTTAAATGATAAAAATTACCTAACCTGACACAGTGTTGTCAGGTTTCCGTCGCAATATTTCCCTTGAAATACTGAAAACTTTCTCGATATCTGTAAAAAAAATTCCCACCTGCTAAATTTACTGAAAATTAAAACCAAAAGTACCAAAAAGATTCAACAAATTTCCTGATTTTTGTCTTTTACCCTTCAGATTTTCCCGTTTTGCTGAAAATTTCCCTGCGCCTGACAACATTGACCTGAGATATAAAACAAAACTTCCTTTTTAAAAAAGTAGCTGCGATGGACATTTCCGTTTTCACCGTCATTATATATTTTATAATTTGTTTGTGTACATCAGATTAAATAATATATAATGTTTTTTGAAATTTCAGCGCTACAATTTTCCGTTAAGTAGAAATGTAGCATGAAATACTGAGAATTCAATCTTTTAATAACAGAAATTGTTCGAAACAATGACAGGGGTCAGTTTTAATTTGCAGTGCTCTTCTTATCGCTAGTTTGTGTCCATTTTGATATCTTGACAATTTGGCACAATTGGTTAGTACACAGAACTTCTAAATTTTTACACTTTCACCTAATGCTGTTCGAATCCTATCAAAGCCCGTGTTTTATTTTACTTGACGAAACGCAAGAGTAACTTCAATGTAATAGTTTCAATTTACATTTTTGATTCTTACATGCTTTTATTATTATTATTTTTACAATAATAACATATGTTGTAGTTGTTTGCGACTCAGCCAGGATTTCCAAAAACCGAAGCTGTGCGTTTCAGTTTTTGGCAATTCCCAGCCAGGATTTGTGAAGCTGTGGCACTTCATTTGTGAGACTGTATCTCTGTGTTTCGAAGTGCTTTTCTACGCTTTTTTGTGAAAAAAATAAATAAATAAATTATCAATTGCTTGAAACTAATTTGATTTCAGATAAACTGCGCATATTTTGAAAGCCGATAAACGTTACTGAGAGGAAAAGGTTGTTTCGTTATGAACTACATATTAAAGTGACTGGAGAATTACAAGTTATTGAATTTCTTTGCGTACTTGTGGAGATAGTGGCTTACGTCGAGTTAGGTTAATTTTTGTTAAGTTAGGTACAGTGGAAACTGGATGACTGTGGCATTGATTATTGGAATCGAACTTCCGGTATTTTGTGGGAAGGAAGTTAATAGTGGTTCCTTATTATATGATATTGTATACAGTTACAATGAGTAACGCTTTAAATGACGATAATGTGAGTGCTGATGGTCAGGATTATCATCCTGTATGCTGTAATCGTAATGGTGCGATAATAACTTGTACTGTTTGTATGCAACAAAAGCATTTACGATGTGAGCGGATAGCGGCTGACTTGAAACCGATGTTAGAGTCGCGATATGTTTGCAAGGCATGTAGGTCAAGTAATACTGGGACAGTCCAGGATGAAACTGAGGACGGGGTTCGCGTTGATTCCGAATCTAACGAGACCGAACCTACCGGTAGCAGTAATCAGGGTACTTTATTGGATGCGCTCACTAAAATGATAAATAATCTTGGTACCGATATGAAAAGTGATATGCGTACTCTTGAAAGTAAAATGACTACTCAGACTACCGAGGCAAAGAAAATCAATAACTTGTAATTCTCCAGTCACTTTAATATGTAGTTCATAACGAAACAACCTTTTCCTCTCAGTAACGTTTATCGGCTTTCAAAATATGTGCAGTTTATCTAAAAATCAAATTAGTTTCAAGCAATTGATACTCTTTTTTTTTTTACAAAAGAAGTGCCATAGCTTCACAAAATCCTGGCTGGGAATCGCCAAAAACTGACACGTCCCCAACCTATGATCCCAAAGAGGATCACACAGATAGATAGTTGTTGTTGTTAATTGTTGGATCCGTATAGACGTGTTTTAGTTCGGCTCCGCGAATTTATTAGTTTTTAGTGGTATAATTGTGATTTATTGGTGTATGTGTTTCCACTCTTGACTTTCTACACGCCCTGAGGGTTTGGTGATACTTCATAGTTCAGAGACGCTGGTCAGCGCTAGAAATTTGTTTGGTGTCATGTTGACTCCGTTCCATCTTTCAGAGCGTTTCTATGTAGTGCGAGTTGTTTTCTTCTGGTGTGGTGTCTTTCCCTACGTGAGTGATCTGTTAATCGACATGGATTCGCTCCTATTGGATGCGATTTTGTTCACTTCATGTTTTGTGTCATGTTGGAGAAAGGAAATTTCAGTTATTGTTCGTTAAAGATTTTGAATTCTTCAACAATAGCAATATCTACCAAGTTTAAACATAAATTATTTTAACAATGAATAATCAAGTCCATCATATGTCCTGCACTTCTGCTGAAGTCAGCTTTAATTCTGGGGATTATTTCTGCTCAAAATGTAATAAATACTTTCTCAATTCTAGGGGACTAATGATACACAACGGTAAATGTCATAATGACACCAGCAAGGAAAAGAGAGCATCTGTGCCTAGCGCTAAATATTGTTCACCCAATCAAATTTCCTTTGCTCACGACTTGATTTCAGGTAGCAGTATTCCAGGTCAAAGTTCTAGACTTATTGATAGTTTGGGAAGGCTTAAGTCGTCAGTGCCCATTCTGCGAAGAGTTCCTCGAGGAGCAAGAAATGCTATGGCTGAGGCTCTTATTGAAATCCTTCAGAAGATTGTAACTTCTAATAATATGGAACACCGGATCGAACTTTTATTCTTCCCATATATCACTCTCAACATGCCTTCAAAATCCGCAAAAATCTCTCATCTCACTACATGGGTGAAACAGAGAATTCAACTTTGGTCCGGTAGTTCTCATGATATAACTAATCCAATGACTGTCCTGCCCAACAAATACAAACATAATAAAACTGTTAACAACTCATCCAACGATGTCTTGATCAAGCATATTGAGAACAAACATTCTGATGGCGACATACATGTTGCTGCAAGACTTCTAATTTCTGAAGACAGCTTCGCTCCAACAGACCCCACCATTTTCAGGGCCTTAAAAGAAAAACATCCTCCGCATCCATATGCATTTGCTCCTCCTAACTTAATAGATCATAATATTGATGTCAATAAAGTTACGCCCAACGAGTTAAATCATTCCCTACTGGTTCAGCTGGAGGGAGAGACAGCATGCGTCCTTCAATCCTTAAAGATTTAATACTTTATAATATTCAAGACTCTAAAGATCGCCTTACCAAGGTTATTTGTGATTTTCTTTCTATGATCTTATCAGGAGAAGTGCCCATAGCAATAAGGTCATTTTTCTTCGGGGCTTCTCTTATAGCACTGAAAAAGAAATGTGGAGGCATTAGACCCATCGCTATAGGGAACACATTGAGAAGACTTTCTTCTAAAATTATATGCGGAAGAATTAAAAATCAGCTAATTCAGCACCTTTCTCCACATGGAGTAGGCATTCTGCATGGAGCAGAAGCTGCTGCACATACTGCACGCATATATTATTCAAACCCTCATCAGAAGCCTAAAGCCTTTCTTAAGATTGACTTCAAAAATGCTTTCAATGAAATAGGCAAGCAATGCTCACAGTTGTCAAGGATAATTTTCCTTCTATCTATCCATATGTGTTTCATAGTTATGCTCAAGCCAGCTATTTATTTTATGGTAAGGATATCATATTATCTCAAAGAGGAGTACAGCAGGGGGACCCTTTAGGACCTGCATTATTTGCAATGACTCTTCAACCAATTGTCAATAATATCAACACCGACTTGAATATATGGTACTTAGACGACGGAACCATAGCTGGAGACCCGGATACTATATTAAATACATTAAAGGATATCCATAAGAAGGCAATTACAATTGGTCTTGACCTTAATTTTTCTAAATGTGAGATTGGCTTTTTAGAAACTACAATCGAACAAACACACATACTTCTCACAATGTTCAACGAAGTGGCTCCAGTCAAATGCTTTTCTTCTAGGTGCTTCCCTCTCTACTGACGCAAGGAGATCCTTATTAATTGGGAAAATAGCCAAACTTGAAACGTACTTTTCACGTCTTTCATCGATCTCTGCACACTCAGCATTTTATTTACTAAGATCTTCTTTTACCATACCAAGATTATTATATTTTCTGCGTTGTTCGCCTTCTTGGAGAAAAGAAGATCTACTTGAACGTTACGATAACACCGTTAAATCTGATTTAGAATCCATCCTAAATTGTTTCCTTCCTGACCACACATGGCTTCAGGCTTTTCTCCCTGTCAATTTTGGAGGACTAGTAATTCGTCGCGCCTTAGATTTGGCTATTCCCGCCTTTTTGGCGTCATTCTATGGTTCCCGATGCCTGATAGAATCACTTCTCCAAAAGGATATCATTTCTCATGGGGATCATTCTTGCCCGAACTCGATACTAGATCAAAGCAATTTACATGGGATGAACCCATTATCAAATCACACCTCTCCTTTTTACTTCAGACTGCAGAAAACTTAGAAAACGAAGCCAGAATAATTGCCGCGTCTTCCTTCGAAGCAGGTGCTTGGCTCAAAGCTCTACCTTCGCCCCCTCTCGGCCTTCACCTCAGTAATGAATGTTTCCGAATAGCAGTTGGAATTCGCCTGGGTGCAGATATTTGTGAAAGTCACAAATGTCAGGCATGTAAAAATGAAGTAAATAAAAAAGGATTACATGGCCTTTCTTGTTTCGAAATAGCAGGTAGACATCCTCGTCACGAATGTTAATGACATTATAATGAGAGCACTAATTTCAGCTGGCATTCCTGCAGTACGAGAACCTACTGGATGTAGCAGAACAGACGGTAAAAGACCAGATGAGATGACTGTTACCCTGAAAGAGAGGCAAACCGTTAATTTGGAACTTCACTTGCTCAGACACGTTCGCTCCTTCCAACCTCCCTTTTTCCTCAAACAAGGCGGGAAATATCGCCAGTCGAAAAGAAGCGGAAAAAAGAAGAAAATATAATAATCTTACACAGAAGTACCATTTCATACCCATTGCTATCGAATCCAGTGGTTCATGGGGGAAAGAAAGCCTCAACTTCATAAAAGAAATAGGTAAGCGAATCACAGAATCATCTGGTGATGATAGAGCAAGCACCTTTCTTATCCAAAGAATAAGCATGGCAATTCAAAGAGGTAATGTAGCTTCAATCCAGGGAGCCATACCCAAAGGCAAGGAATTAGATGAGATATTCCTACTGTAATTTTGATTTATTTGACGGAATGTTTGTCACTATCCAAGTAGGTAACCGTTAACATGAAGCCTACCGTTGTAGCAGATGAAATGCCCTGAAGGAGCTGGGCCTACATGGAGATGGAAGAGGTAGGAGGTTCTGATGGCCTGTTTGTGTGTTTGGCGGCAAATGAGAAAGCAGTTCATACAGACTATTTCAATGATTTTAAAGACATAGTTGATGATGACGATCTGCAGTGATTGTGATGGTGTCCTTCCGAATCTTCTGAACTTAATTTCTTTGCCAGAAATTATGTTTCTATATATTTATATTTTTTATTAATTAAGTATATTTTATTACTATATGAAGATATAAAATGATCTTTATTCAACAATATCTCTGCCGAAAGAAACCGAAAATGCATGAAAACATTGTACACGGATCGGAATCCAAATATGTTGGTTTGTTAGAAATTGTGCAATAAACACGGACGATATTGCATTTAGAAGTATGTTTCCGATTTCTATATCAAAGGAGAAACAAGTAATTTTGTAAGTAGAGCATGAAAATGTTTAGGAATGCGTATTATTCAAATAAGTTGAAGTACATAAAGAAATGGTAGAGTTTTTACAACGACATTAAAAACTATTCAATATATTCACGGATTACAAGTAGTACGTTAAATTGTTAACAGATGGCAGCAACGAGCATTATTAATTCGTGTGCTTTTAAGTTCTTGAAAAATACTTCACTATCATTCATTAAAAAAGTATACGATTGTCGGATGTAAAAACCCACATTTCTTTTACAGAAAAAATAGGCAATTCTTTTTAAATACAAGAGTTCTAAAGAGCATTATTAGAAGATATGATTTAATCATGAAAAAAGAGCTGCTATAAATTAGTGTTGAACCTACCAAAATATATCGATATCTTAAAGAAATATTAAAAGTAAAAATCAATTTTAAATGAATAAAACGAACTAGATGGCGTGTTAGGGCATACAGAAACGCTTTTCACCACTTATACTATTTCTTTCGATCCATTTTTGCTATCTCTTTTAAACAATACTAACAAATCAAATACCATCTGTATGTTAATGACAAGCAGTCGATAAATTGATTACGTCATAACATGGCGGCGCCCGATTAAGCGCAAGACTGAGACTGTTTCGTAGCAAGTCTTTATTACTTTTAAGAAATGCATCACAAAATGAAAAGAAAATGTTTACCGTATTATGCTTTAACAGATTATTTTTTTATTGCAGTAAAAAAAATACTACCGGAAATGTCCATTTGTAATCGCAATTCTAGCGTGCGCGGGAAAAACAGTATAAGTCAGAAAACACAGTTTATCAGGAGATGAGTTTCTTCTTCCCTGCCAGGCATCTTAAAAGTACAAAGAAGCGATTGATTATTCAACTCACGTTTAGAATGGACTTATACTAAGCTAGCCGAAGGTGGGGCATTACATACAGGGTCCGCTACGTTTCGGCGCCACCATTTTGGCGCAGGCTACGTTTTGGCGCTACCGTTTCGGCGCCGGTTCAGTTCGGCGCCAAAGTGAGGAAAACGGAAATTATTAACATACCTTATGACATAGTAATGTACTTTATACTTTTACTGCCCTCTGACGACAATTGATGATCAATGAAGTACTTAAAACATTATTTCTTGTACTCTGCTTCTAACAGTTTTGAAGCATTATTTATGTTGCACGGTCTGAGCCAAAGATGCCTAAATGACTTAAGTGGCTGGAACTTGTCTGTTATGTACAAGGGCGCCAATAAGATATATTGCTTTTCAAATTTAAATATAAAGTTTTTTGTACATGTTTAACGTAAGAACTTTTACTTTTGCTAAACGTAAACAAGAAATGCATAAGATGGGGTAAGTAGTGAATATTCGAGATGAAAAAAAATCGTCAATAAAGTCATTTTTGGGACTGCTCTTGACAGTTATGAATCATTATTTAAGTTTTCATGCTTTGAGCTAAAGATGCCTAACGGCCATAAGAGGACAGGATGTTTCTCTCGTGTACATTTTTACCGTAAGAATATCTACTTTTGCTAAACCCAAATAAGAAATACATAAGGTGTGCTATAGTGAATATTCGAGATGAATAGAAAATCGTCAATAAAATCACTTTTTGGGACTGTTTCTGACGAAGTTTTGAAGCATTATTTGTTTTCACGGTTTAAGTTAAAGATGCCTAAGGGCCACAAGAGGACAAGAAGTTTCTCTCGTGTACAAGGGTGCTAATGAGATGGAGGTTGCATTCGTAATATAAATAGACAAATTAGTTACAATGATAGTTCGTTCATGTTCAAAATATAAATTTAGACAAAAAAGAGTATTGGGACTGAATTTGACAAAGTTTTGGAGCATTATTAAAGTATCCTGTCTGAGCCAAATATGCCTAAGGGCCACAAGAGGACAGGATGTTTCTCTCGTGTGCAAGGGTGCTAAAGATTTGGAGGTTCCATTCGTAATATAAATAGAGAAATTAGTTAAAACGGTAGTTTAACCTCGACCTGAGATTAGACTTCAACCTCGACTTCGCCGTCGGACTTGAACCTCGACCTCGACCTCGAACCTTGCAGTTTAACATGACGTTCCTATCTGTTTTATATGTATATATAAATTGTTTCAAAGGTATGCAGAATGCATTGTAATTAAATATGAAACTTATTTTCTTTGAATATAAAATAGTAAATTGCGAAATTGCGCCATTAAGAAATTACGAGTAGCGCTCCTGAATCCTGTTTCTCTGCTCCTCACTAGTTACGTCCCTGCTGTAGCTCAGCCTGTTTATGTTGGAAATAAATAAATAAATTCATTTTCCGCCGAAAAAAACACTTCATAATTAAAATCATTTAAATAAAAATATTGTATTTTTCAATTACTTACTGAAGTATAAACGTCTCATTGCATCTCTTCCATGAAAGCAGCCCCTGGGTCTGTTCTGTATAGTGTTTTAAAGGCCGGGAAAAAACCTGAAGTTTTGAAAAAAAAACAGGAAAAATTGTTTTTTTCCACGAAGTAAAAAACCGTGGTTTTATTGACGATTTTTTTCCCCCTTTTCATCTCCAATATGCACTACTTAACACACCTAATGCATTCAATCGGATGATCTTATGTTTAAAAATGTACAAAACACTTGCAATTTACATTAGGAATGCAATATATGTCATTAGCACCCTTGTACATGAGAGAAACGTTCTCTTCCCTCCTGGCCCTTAGGCATCTTTGTCTCAGACCCAGAAAACATACATTTTGCTTCAAAACTTTGTGAGACGCGGTCCCATTGTGTATTTTTTCTATATGTATGTTTTGAACATCAACTAACCTTTTAACTATTTCATTGATCATAAAATGTTGTCAGGGACCCCGTAAAAGTAAAAAAAAAGTTATTTTCCTAAGTAGCACGAAAAATTGATTAAAAACAAACGTTTTTTTCCGGCGACCAATTTTTCCCGTTTTTTAAAAACATTATGTCTGTCGCATCTTATGGACCAAGTTTTTAATACATCTGTAATTCAATAATTTCCCTGGTGTGATTCTTAGGTAAAGCTCTGGCGCCGAAACGTACGGCGCCGAACCGGTAGCGCCGAACTGATCGGGTCCCTTACATACATACAGATCTCAAATTTTAACATTTCATTTTGGCTAATTTCTGACTTATACAAGCAGGACAAAATATTATTATTGTAGGAACTCTTAGGTCCGTCAATAGGAGATGGTAAGCACTGCTGGGAATGTTTTTATTTCAATATAATATTATTTTGACAATAGGACATCGTAATAAAACATTTTACATACTCTTTACATAGAATGCCATTCTTATAAGAGATCTAATTGGTTCTGGAAGTCGTTCGTTAGGTTGGCCTCGAAACTGAGTGACATCTAGCGGACAAACTAACTATTTATTATACAATAAGACAGGGTGTAACGGAATTCGACCTACAAATTTTGAGACATCGAAAAGTAAGAAACCATAATGACCTGGATGGAAATTACAAAGCGTTTCTCATCTACAGGCTGCCGAAAGCGTGGGAAAATTAACTTTAGAGTTTGATATTTCCAATACCATTCGCAGTAGAGGTGGCTTGGCATCGTCAGTAGGTCGAGATAAACATGAATAAGGCGACTTTCCATGTGAGTACAGATAACATATGTAATCACCACCATCCAGCTGTACAATGACATTTAACAAACAAGTAAACAACCAAAGAAGCACAGGATATCGAACCAATATGGACTCAATACTGGGCCAACCATGATCGATATTGGCTCAGTACTGGGCCAATATTGGCTTAATAGTATTGGGCCGATATTGGCCCGATATTCTGTGCTGATACGGAAAATATTCTTTGAAAGTATGTAATTATTACCCGTTTGTTATGCAATCACGTATATTTTTGCAAAATCGTTGGTCATATGAAATCTGTTAGAGATATCGACTTACCGCAAACAGATTATTATTACCAACTGAAAAGATATCCCTTCATGTTCCTTTGGAAAATGCATTTTTCGATAGAGAAGGTAGTCTTTGACGATAGCATGCCGGATCAGCTGTATTGTTAGTGAAATTAGAAATATGAAGTTCTAAAGTTAAATTTTCCACACTTTCGGTAGCCTCTAGCTCGCAAACACACCGGAATTTCCACCCCGGTCACTCCCTTATTTTCTTAAATGTTATAATCCCTAAAAATTTGTCGGTCAAATTGTGTTACACCCTGTATACAACATTACACTCGGGCCGTTTAAATAAGATTGTCATTTACATTGGGAAAACAATAGGGGTTCCGACCGTGTGTGCTTTCAATGGGTCTGCGATACACGTCGTATTATTTTGTTATCTTTGCTACGGGTGTATCTAGTCTCACCAGGCAAATGTCGGGATGATACCTTGAACTTAGGTCCTGTCCGACTCTTTCACACATCCTTCCCAGAGCTGAAACTGGTCACCGGGTCAAGTTTTGGACCAGGTCTATGATTGGGACCCGGCCTGACCCTATGACCCGGAAGCAGGGCAGAGATTTTATCCATTCCTTGTTATACTGTACGTTGTGGCGTTTGAACAGTGTTTCTTTCAGAGGGGAGGGCAGAGACAGTTTTATCCCCAGAGGACGAAACATTCGACGCCAAAAGTGACCTGGTTTCAGCTCTGCTTGAAGTAATTAAAACAATTCGCTTTTCAATAATTCAATCGCTGGTTTATATTTATGCAAATTAAGTAGCAGGAAACATATTTTGATGTTTTTCTGTAAGAAAAAAAAACTAAAATATATATATAAAAGAAAGAATTTCCTCAAGGTTACCCAAAGTGATTCAGCAACACATTGGTCCTGTCAACATGCTCCCGTTGACTTTAGTGTTTACTTTCTTCTTTTTCTCTCTCCGAATAGTCGGGAGGAGATGCTGTCTAAACGTCAAGAGAAGTTACAGCGAAAATCTCAATTTATGTTTCGCAACTGGCACTTTTTTTTTTTTGCACAACCGAAAAACATACACACACAGACAGTGCGTGACACACAAAACATTTCTTGACGCATGAAAAGTGTTTCTTCAACACATGTAGCAAATCAACAGGTTTATTTTTTATTTCCCTTCTGGGCCTAATTTGATAAAAAAAAAAAAAAGAATGAGGCAATATCTATATAGTACAAAGATTTATATTAAAAGAAAATAACTCAATAGGAACCACAGATGACGTGAAGGGATTTTTTTACATATGAAAGTCACGTTCATCCACATATACGAGGGATATAAAGAATAAAAAACTGTAAGGTAAAGGAACCAGAGATGTTTAATTGAATTTAGACCACCTTATATTTTACATGCTGGGGGTCTTTTGCATCTTTTATTTATCTTCTTAAATTTGTTATAAAGATGTGAATATGTTACGTTTAGATTTTCTTTCTTTTTCTTTCAACTGCTTCTTATGCGAATCACGTAATCACATTTGCGAAGAGATATGTTATTCTATAATTTAGTTGTAAGACACGTCAAGTGTATCTGTATTATAATTTAATTTCGAACATGGCCTTTCAACTCTTTTTTTTTATTATTATTTTCTTCAAGGTACAAGTCAAGTAGGTTTTCAGCGCCCCCTCTTTAGGTCTCTTGGTAGCAAAGCTATAACTAAAGGAACATTTTATTCCTGCTCATCGTGTCCGTCCGTGTTTAGAAATTAAATCTCAGGAACTATAAGGTGTAGAGAGACGCTTGAGGTGTCGTTCAAAAGGTCTTCGCTAGACTAGCTCAGAACCTCTGCAGCCGTCTTGATTGGTGCAGTGGTTCAGTATTACCAGCTCATTTTCTAAAAAAAAAAAAAAATCAGTTGTTTAAATTGCTTTCATTCAACTAGGCTTAGATGCATCCAAACTTGGCATAAACGTTATTCGACACAACACAGAAACAATAAGAGGGTCTAGGTTGTCAAGCAGCCCACTTATCAGTGTTGCCAGCCTATTTTCTATAAAATTATACATTTAAAAAAAAAGTCCATTGTTTTAGTCATAGCAGCACGAGACTTGGTATTAACATTGTTTGACACAATAGGAACATACTGCGGGATATTCCCACTCTCCAGGAACCCCGTTGTCACCCTATGAGGAAAACTCGGCGGGCCTCCGGTGACCCGCCTTCATGATTGGTGTTGCCATTTCATTTTATAACAATTAATGTTTGAATGGCTAAAATGCTATCAAGGGACCGGAGCCCCATGCTTTTCTTTTTAGTCATGCATAAATAGAAAAAAAATCGAAAATAATGTTCTTGAAAAATAAATTATTGTTTATTTTTTAGTATGAATTCTTTTTTTAAAAAAACAACAACATGTTTTTAAAAATTATTTTTATTTTATTTATTATTATGATTATCATGTGACGTTGCCAAAAGATCTTGATAAGGTACTTTCATGGTCCAATAGAATTCTGTTACATCTTAACGAAAATAAAACTATTGGTATATCTTTTACTAGGAAAACTAATCCTTTTAATTACCCATATAAATAAGGAAATCATTTGATAGAGATGAAAACCACTGTTAAAGATCTAGGTATTACTGTGGATAGCAAATTATACTATACCAAACACATAGAAAATATAACATCCAAAGCTTGTAGAAATCTATAGGTCTTGTAAAATGGATATCCGAACAAAAACACCAGAGGTGCAAAAAGTGGAGCCAAGTTCTTTAGCCCTAAAAAGGTGTGAAATGGGAGACGGATGAGCCAAGTTCCTTGGTGACAGCATGTAACAGGAACAAAGGAACTTGGCGCGAGGTGGCAACAGCCTTAGGGTTGGGGGCGGTGGACGTAGTGGGTTTTAGGATCCCTACCACTCTTATAGCTTGAGGATCATGAACCTTGCCACCTCGCGCCAAGTTCCT
>JAGDQP010011072.1:21378-53975 GCA_022664845.1 Lepisma saccharinum
AACTTGGCTCCACTTTTTGCACCTCTGGTGTTTTTGTTCGGATTTCACAGCTTTTGGTACGTGTATAATATATATACTCGCTCGCTCGGCCTCGTTTAGGTCCTCGCCCCCCGTAGCTGGCTGCGTCCCCAACTTCGAGTTTTTGGGTACTTACGCCCCTTTATCTTAACCACTCTCCAGGACACTGTGCTTCCATGTTGGAGATTTCTTCCCATACCCACCACCCGTGGGAATGCCATATTTATTGAAACACAGGGAAGCTTTGCCATATTTATTGTAACCTATTTGTGATAATACACCTTTATAGCAAATTTGCTTCCTGCTGGCAGCCCTAAAATCCACCACCACCAACCCTAAGGCTCGAACATCATCTGGTGTTTTGCTCGGATTTCACAGCTTTTTATACGTGTATATATATATATACTGGGTTCGCCTCGCTGGGTGTGCTGCTCCAGAATTCCGTGTGCGTACCAACTTCAAATGTTTAGGGCTACGCCCCCTTTATTGTAATCAGACTTTCTGGGAACAGCGCCCCATGCTGTGCAGACCTTTTCTCATATCGCCTCGGGGGCTGCACGCTCATAGCGGTGGTTTGATCCATATATTGAAACATTTTCGTGATGGTACACCTTCATACTAAATTTCGTTTCTCTAGCTTCAGTGGTTTGGAAAATGGTATTTGGGCGGCTATGTTGAATTAAAGAAAGCGATTTAAAAAAAAAAAATTCTTACATTGCCGTTACCTACTTGTGATGGTACACCTTCATACCAAATTTCGTTTCTATAGCTCGAATGGTGTGGAAAAAGTTTTTGTGTGGCCATTTTGATCCAAGTTAACAACTTTTTCAAAAATGTAAATTAGTCCTAAACTACTCTTGTTAATACACCTTTATGCCAAATTTCGTATCTCTAGTTCAAACGGTCTGGAAAATGGATTATGAAGTCAGCCATTTTGGATTCAAAATGACGTTTTGTGACACGCGGAACTCGGCTGCATGCACTGCCGTACGTGTTGATACTCTCCTCGATTCGCTCGCGTCGCTGCGCCAAGAATCCCACGGCAGGCCGCGCATCGAACTTGAGGAGTTTGGAGGAACTGCGTCCTTTTATCACAACCAGAATCTGCAGTGCACTGCACCACATGATGCAGATATTCCCTTATACTCCAGAGCGCTGCGTCCGAATGGGGAAACTTCCACATTCTGCCTGTATAACATGCTCCTGGCAGTGCTAACGTTTGTGACGAGTAAAACTTGGTGGGACACGCAGGAGTATTGGAAGTTGGCGCGAGGAACTAGGCTCATCCATATTCCATTTCACCACTTTTTAAGGTTGAAGGAATTGACTGGACAGTTTGCACCCCTGGTGCTTTTGCTCGTATTTCGCAGCTTTTTACACTTGTGTAATGTATATACTCGCTTCACCTCATTGGAGTGCTGCCCCAGAATTCCAAGATGGCCTCGGTGAGGCGCACCCCTTTATCGCAATCAGGCTCCCGCTGGGAACTGCACCCTAGTAGGGGAGACGAGCCGAATTTATTCTAACCTACTCGTAATGGTACACCTTCATACGAAATTTCGTTTCTCTAGCTTCAGTCGTTATAAAGTGGGGCTTAGGCGGGCATTTTCTATAAAAGATGGACACATTTTTAACGTTTTCTTATATTTTCGTGACATACTCATGATGATACACTGTCATACCAAATTTCATTTCTCTATCTCGAAATGGTATTTCAGCTGCCATTTTGAATCAAAGATGGTGACTTTTTTAAAACCTTGTTATGTTTTCCTAAACTACTCTTGATAATACATCATTATGCCAAATTTCGTATCTCTGGCTCAAGCAGTTGGAAAATGGATTTATGACGTCCGCCATTTTTAATCCAAAATGGCGACTTTTTCAAATTTTTAAAAAGTTTTCGTAATTTGCTATCAATGATGTAGTTTCATACCAAATTTCACTGTTCTAGCTTTAGTCGTTTGGGCTGTGTATTCTTTAAAATTTTAGGGTTGGCGGCCATTTTAAATCCAAAATGGCGACTTTTTCAAATTTTTAAAAAGTTTTCGTAATTTGCTATCAATGATGTAGTTTCATACCAAATTTCACTGTTCTAGCTTTAGTCGTTTAGGCTGTGTATTCTTTGAAATTTTAGGTTTGGTGGCCATTTTGAATCCAAGATGGCGACCTTTTCAAAATGTCGGAATTTTTCTTTATCTACTTATCATCCTCTACCTTCATACCAAATTTCATGTTTCTAGCTTACTCCAAACACCCTAAACAATATGATGAGTGAGTCAGTCAGTGAGTGAGTGAGTGAGTCAGTTAGCCTAAAATGTGCAATTTCAGGGGTCCACAACTAGAACATAGTTTGAGATACGAATATGAAATTTTGTACATCTGCACATATTTACCATATCTCCTTAACGCCAAAAGCTCATATTCCTATCTTTAACATCTTTTTTCTTACGGGGCCCCCAAATCGTCGATTTTGCCATAAACTCTTGTTCCTGTATAACATGCTTCTGGCAGTGCTTGCGTTTTCTGACGTGACGAACTTGGCTCATGCACTGCCGTGCATGTTGATACAGAAATTTTAAGAGTCTTTTAACAAGTAAAGTTTTCTTCTGCTCGTTGGTTAGATCGGGCCTCGAATATGCTAGTCCCGTTAGGAGCTACAAAAGAAAATATATATAGAACAATCTATCCAAAACATTCAGAATAAATTTTTTGTTTTGGCTCAAATGGAAATTTAAGAGTAACCCTCATACATGGGTCTCTCTTAATTGTCAGATCGTCGCCTAGTAAATGATATTAAAATTGTTTCATGGGACATTGCATGGTCAAATAACTACTGTTTGTATTAAAATAAGGATACCAGAATGTAATATAAGAAGTAGCTCTATTTTAATTGTGAAGCATCGTCCATCTCGTGATGTAGGAAAGCAACAAATTATTATTATCAAAAGATAGATTTCAAACAAAAATTTAAGTACATTTACGATCAATTAATGAAGCTTAATAATGAGGAATAATTTCTCACCAAATTTATGTGACTGTGAGTTTATGTAGACACGTAAATCTATTGACTATTTTGGGCACCGTACGACAAGGAAGAATTTATTACAATATGATATATTTATTTAGCAATGTACTCTTTCATTTTTCTTTCTCTTTAAATCCTAATCTTATTTTGACGTTTTGTTAGAACAGATACGAACATAATATATGACTATAATGTCATGATATGATTATTTATGTGCATTTTGTCTATTGTTTAACTTTGGGTGTCATGACATGGAATTACCTTATTCTAAATAATGATTTAGTATGTTTAGAACCGTTAATTTTTTTTTTATGAATTTTATTTTACCTTTAGATATGAAAGTTTCAACCAAACAGATATTATTATGATCTTACTAGACTATATTCTTGTATATTTTTTTAATATATCTTTTATATTTCTGTACGATTTTTCATGTTTAATTCTGTAGTATATTCCTTATAATCGTTCGATTTTCTGTATTATAATGCATTTTTTTTTTGTATTTGGGTAACATGCCCAAGCCAAAACCTGTATTGTCAATAACACGCAATAAAGTATAAAGTATTATTAACTTCGAACATAACTTCAATATTGTGTCCAGAAATTTATGGTGAAATTTAGGGTTTCTGTCAGGATTTCTAGTTTGGGAGCTGTAAAACCAAAATTGGCATTTTTTTTGTTTCAATAATTATTGTATAACATTTCGTAAACGACTACAAACATATATTTGGCACGCGGCGCTATAGAAAACTGACTACCATTAAACAATCGGTGGGGATAAAAATAAAAGCCTACCAATTTTGAGCTATTCACGTATAAGGGATATAAATATTTTTAAAAAATACAATTTTTTAAAAACAGATCAAACAATCAAATTAACTATTCCTGGACTACTTTAAATAGAATCCAGAAAGATATGGAGCTAATACAGTAGAAGTCCGATAGACCGGCATCCAACAGTCCAGAACGCCCTTTTGTCCGGTACCATCCCAGGTTTCTTTTTTCCTGTAAACGCTTGTGAATGACAGTTGAAAACACTTGGCGCGGTTCGGAACCGCTTGGAAGTGTCCACTACACGTCTGCTACTGTTAGACGCAATCAGCATTGTTTGGAATCAATCGGAAGCGTTCGGACTTTACTCGGCTGTCACCACACACAGGTTCAGTTCATTGTTTTCGCTGTACGGCTTAGCCTATACCAGTAGTAAGAGGTACCGCCCGATAATCCGGCATTCCCGGTAATCCGGCACCGGACCGGTCCCGAACGTGCCGGACTATAGGACTTCTACTGTACAATCTATTGTACGAACGCGCAATACTGTAGGCTAAGTTCAGGCACTTGCCATAAGGGTGCAGCACTTTGGGTCCGGGGTTGGTTTCTCTCCTCCATTTACAGGATGGTTTATTATTTTAGAATATTCAGTAAATTAGAATTAGAACCCTTTGCTCAGAAAAATATATTTAAAATATCGTAATTTGACTCCAAATGTTTTGAACCTATCACTAATACTGGGAATCCAAATGAAATATTCCTAGAATATTTACGTAAACACTAATCCGGCCGAATGGATGCACATCCACACTTTCCCGTGGTCTCGGGTTCATATCCAATGGCGAATAATTGAGCGGAGTAGCTCGGCGTCCACGTCAACAAATAGTGTTTGTTCCATCCTTAGAAGTTCGTTTAGAACGGTAAACACAAATCAGTAAAAAAGTAGTAAACCAC
This sequence comes from Lepisma saccharinum, assembly GCA_022664845.1. NCBI lineage: Eukaryota > Metazoa > Arthropoda > Insecta > Zygentoma > Lepismatidae > Lepisma > Lepisma saccharinum. Next base: position 26,147 of record JAGDQP010011072.1, read on the forward strand.
ACAGATTTAAATTCGAATTTGAATTTATTTGTGGTCTTTAGGCATCTTTCACCTCCCGATGTTCGTCCCATCATTTTAAGGACACATTGTATATCTCCATACTAATACGATTATTTTCTGCCATTGCTGGAAGGGTCCAAGCTCCAGACCTCACTAAAAAGCATCCCTGCTTGGTATCTCGACATTTCCACTGATGAATGACGTGGAAGATTAAAAATGTTCCACTGGTTTTAACGATTACTCAAAAGATGGCTCCGACGATGAAAATGGTATTTAAGTAAGAATGATATTAATTAGTTTATAACCTAATAATTTTTTCTCTGACATATTGGGAACCAATTGTTTTCTTTTGCAGATAGAAATTAATTAAAGCTGCCGATAGACTACAAATGATATAACTTTATATTTAAACACAATTCTGTTAAACTTTTATTGAATACAATAAATAATCAGTAGAAAGATTATAAATTATATTAAATTGTCGGGATGAATTCGGTAATGATATTATTACCTATTAACATATGTTTGCGCACGTTTCTGTGTTATTTAAGAAACTCTTTACTCTTGTATTCTGAACATATCGGTCTTCCCAACGGCCTCTTTCACTCTGGTTTCGTAATCATGATGTTTTTTTTTTATTCTAACTAAATGGACTACCCTTCTTAGATGTCATGATTTAATTATTTTTTATAAGATTACGTAAATCGTACAGTGTGTGGAGTTCTTCATTTGACATTCACTTCCCTTTTCCAGTTACCTCCTCTTCTTAAGATCATATTTTCAAAACATTTAATTATGTTCCTTTGCTAGGGTCGTACTCAAAGTTCCGACAGACTAGCCGTTCTGTATCTTGTCAAACTCAATTTTCTTGGAATTAATCGTGAGGTTAGGAGCTTCTGCACTGAACAGAAACGTGAGTTGCACAATACAGACTTTTTATTTCCTCCGTGACCTCATTTCTGTCTGTTACATATGCTCTTTTCTGTTTATGCTTATTCATTTTCTGTATGATATCATTCTTAACTTATACACTTTTGTTTCCTTCATTCTCTGTGTTTCGGCTCGTCATCATATATGCCTATTTGTTTTGTGCACGTTCACCTGTAGGCCTATCTCCGCACAAGCTTCGTGTTATTTTATATCTATACTGTATTGTCCCATATTTAGAATGTTTCACTCAGGTTATAAGAAACGTTGTATAATTCGGCCGACTTTGCTCAACCACTGTTTAGTGGTTTTGATCGGGAACTTGTGATTGCCATTAGACAGGTTACGGCATTTGAAGTTCATTTTCTATACGTCTTGTCTGAGGTTGTTCCAAGATTTTCTCCTAAGATTTATCGGAATCGACATAGATCGTAAAACTTGACTCTGGTCTATGCCTTTCCCATTCTTTTCTCCAAAAGAGTGGAAAGGGATCTTATCCCTGAGAGACCATAGACGCCTGATATGCCAAAAAAGTTTATATTAAACAAAATAAATAAAAGTCATTTGTTGTACTTAATAAAGTTATGCATAAGAAATCGATAAGCAATATCAGTAATTTAAGCATTGTCATTGCATTCACTGTGAACATATATCTTTAGATATCAGTTATTGTCGCTAAAACTATTTCCTTCCCAGTTAAAAGACAAAAGAAAAGTGCGAAAAAAAAATCAACGTTCTTTTCTACAATGCAAATCTTGTAGAAGATTAAGCGTCGGCAACCTTCATCTGCATTGATTAAAACTGACTGCGTCTTCAAATTTTACCTTGTTCTCTTAAGAACGACTTTCCCTTCACTCTAATCTTACAAGGGAAGGGCGCGAAGTATTAGTCTCACATGTTAGTGCCATTCTTATAGTTTTCGAGTTATACGCATGGAGGCGCGCTAATCATCTGAACTTCTATTCCTGATAACTTTTGAGCGGATTGATGTAGAGTCAGCGTTCCAACGCCATTCTATGAATAAAGTTAAGAAGCATCAAAGATGACAGTGTGGAGTCAATCGAATTGACCTATTTAATCTACTAACATACAATGTGCTAGTCCAATTAAAATCTAAGTAAAACTTCATCGTAATGAAAGGATTAGCTGATAAGAATATTGTATTATCATCTGAAAACTTCCCCGAAAATCAGGTGATAAAGATTACCTACCAGAGCTATAACTAACAATAAAAGAAATTAGCATCCGGATTCTACAATCATTTCTTCAAGTTGGTACCAAATCCTAGGAATATTCCATTGGCCTCATGGGGATATTCGTAACATATCCCGGGAATATACTGATGCATATGGGAAAGAAAATGAAAGCAGGAGATCAGTTCTGACAACGAAACCAGGGACTACCCAAGCTAAAATACCCCCCCCCCCCCCCAGACGTTAAAAATTATCTCCATATCATAAAAATTTGGAGAAACGTCAAATAACCAGTTGTTGAATGGGGTTGTGTTATTTTCGCGTACTCTGCATGTATACAAAAAGAGCACCCTTGATACCGCAGCTTATTGTCTATAGCGCAATTATGTGGGACCTGTATTTTCTGTAAACTTTTGTGTTTTTGGACACGGGCCCTTTCCAAATGGTCCATTCAATATTAAAGGCATCAGCAAAACCTTGTTGATGTAGCCAGCGTTCTAGGAATTCCGTATGAGACGACCCAGCTAGCTTCAGATTACTCTTCTCACGTCAGTGTGAGTGGGATATCGTCTTTCCTGTGCAGGTAATCTTAATTGTTAAAATATATTTTTATATTAGCACCTTCCCAGTAGCCCTATTTCTGTTTATGTGAAAGACAAACACATGGTTAAGCAAACACAAACATACAAACAATGAACAAGACCGACTCTCTAATAAATCACGAAACCAGAAAACTAAAAAAAAAAAAAAAAAAAAATCAAAGGGAGAAACAAAATAAAATAGATAAAAAAATATGGAGATGGGTGGAGACAAACGAATCAAAAATTAAGAAACACGTACAAGTCATAAACAAAGACAACTCATATGTGAGTTAAACGCATATATATGTACCCATAAAATAGTACGTTATGTGTACAGAATCATTTACTGACTGGGTGCAAAAGAAACCTGCATCGAATACACACGCATGGATTCCCAATTATACATACAAACATATGTAGAAGAGACAAGGAAGGGGAGGTGAGGTAACGTACTTGTGCGTAAACCATGAAATTTTGTATGTAAGCGAGTTGCACACACATACAAAGGTTGTCGACATTTTGGAGATATAAAAACACATTCCCTTAACAGATTACACGGTCATTCAAAGAATGTTCCTTTGGTAATGCGTGTGAAAGTGCGTGTGGTGTGTTTGTGTGTGTGTGTAAGTGAGTGAGAGAGAAAGAGAGAGAGAGGATCGGAATGAACGCGTGGGAGGAACAGGTGAGGATGTGAGATGAATGAGAAAGTCAAACGGTCGCCAGAGTTTCGCCCTGCAACATATGGATGAGTGAGTGTTTTTCTCAAGAAGTACGCACTCCTACGTTGCATATATGATGACACCCCTGAAGTGTGAGTGATTGGAAAGGCTTAAATAACGGTTGTTATCAAACGTTCTCTTGGGGGAAAAAAACGAACATCACCGAGGCGTGGAACTGAGATACAAGATTAGAGAAGAGAGAGAGAGAGAGAGAAAGACAGATTTAAGATCGCTGAGATGAGACACAGCATCTCATACGCTTTAAATGAGGACAAAACAAGCAGGTTACCTTGTTTCTTTTGAGTTGGAACAATGGAAGCCATCTTGGAATTGTAAACGATGGAATTTCTAGTAGTTTTCTAATGTCATCCCAAAAATACATTTTATAATCTTTGTGTTTTCGTATTCTCTCTGCATTGTACGGTGCATTTCGTTGTATTTTTACAAAAAACTCTTTACCTACAATATAGGGTGGTCAACATTTTAGCAACTGAAAATTCCCATCAATTTTAATTTTAATTTATTTATGGCCTTTAGGCAACTCTGGTCTAGGCCGGGATAAAGTGGGAGAGAGAATGTTGGAAGACTGTCGACCAGAGTCTAGTTCTGAGGCTCAATTTCGTCAATTTGCCTGGCATAACTGAGGGGACACCTCAGTCACGATGGGCGTCCGCTGGTATCATTCCCAGGACCTTCCGATTGCTAAGCCAACGAACGCTCCATCAAGTTCTCATCAAAGCAAGGAAATAGTCATGTCGATGATATGTCCAACTCCCTCAAGTAGCACACATACGTTGAAATTGGATTAAACGATAGTACTGAAATGTTATTTTGACGTTGAAAATGTACCGAAATATCCGCCTGTTCAACGGTTTATTCGACCTTGAATGATGATTGAGAAGAAATTAGTTGAAATCAGGAAGCAAATTCAGTTGGCCAAAACAGAACATGGTTGCTGTCTACTGGTATACACACATTTAGTTGTATTTTCTCCTTTGCTTTTAGCATACTATACAGTACTAACTTTCCAACAGTAAATAATCCAAGTGTCTGCTGCAGGATTGGAAATGGGAACGTTCCGTACTCGTCGTTGGTATCTCGACACGTTACCTCTCGACCACGGACTCACCTTGAGGTTCAATACCGATTTTAAGGTATAAGAAAAGGCAGTCTTGAAAGCGCCACAAATCCAGACGCGTCGTTTCATCATCATGTAAGAATAAGAATAAAGAATACTTTCCCTCTCTCTTTGTTATGTGCATTTTTCCATATTTATCACTTTGACCATCGATGCACTATTAAATTTGTATTTCTCAAGAACTGTAATACGTCGCCTTAGAAAAACGCATATAAAGCGAAATCTATGTTATAGTTGAAAACATTTCACACGAACGCCCTATTATCGAAATTAAATGTTAGTTTAAATATAGTTTAAAATTCAATCTGTTTTTCAACATGCAACCGATAACACGATAACGCGAGAAACGTAGTTAATATTATTACACGCTTTATCTTAACTTGCTCTGTAATCGTCTCTGGTGCAAATCTTGTAATTGATTTTTAACTCACTTCCCCTCATCCGATTTCTTTGAAATTTTGTTAACCTGCTTGCTTCCGATGACAATATAATATTCAATCATTAGATATACGATGGAATAATCCAGTTAACTGTAATTAATTAATTAAAATAATTGAAAATTATCCTTAGATGCACGCAACGCCGCATCTATTATGTGAAGTTTGGGGTTGCTTATATCGCAGGGAGTTTAATATTCATCTATTATACATAAAAATTAATTAAAAACGGATTTTTAATTAATTTTTAAAATGGACTAAAAAGTAAAAAAAATAATAAATTGAATTAATCTTATGAATCGGAAAATAAAAGCGTGGGTACTCTTGTTTACCTTATGATAAAATCATAATATCTAAGAGCTCCCACGCTTCTATTTTCCGTAAGAAGTATATAGAACGTGTCTTTAGTTCCCGATTCATATTCTAAAAACGAGTCTTCAACCAGGTATTCAGGAAGGTTTTTACGAGGTAGTTGGTCCAGGGGTTCGGAAACCCCGGTATGCAGAATTTTATGCCAAAAATTAGATAATTTCAGGAATAATTATATAACAGGACTATAGTCCTGTTAGAAAACGGGAATGCCTTCATCCAGCAGTGGATAGAAAATGGCTGAATATGATGATAATGATATAAATTTAATATTCATTTCATACCTAATACACATCTTGGACCCCTCCACCACCAGCCCCTGTTCCGAAGCCCATGAACTTCTTCCAAAACCAACTTTAGATATACGTGCCTGGTTTTAACTGAATTTCCCTGCGATACTTGCGTCTCTCTTCAAAATATTACGAATTCTCAACACTGAAAAAAATGTTCAGTGCTCTATGCCTGACGTTCCTCTGAAGTGTACTTATCCTCCTATTAAATTGAATCTTAGAGCAGGGTCTCCGCCAGGATTTTCAGTTTGGGAGGTGTAAAGTCAAAATTGGGAGCTTGTAAGTGAAATTTTGTAGCGTTTCTATCGATTTTTCACAGCAAAAATTTTTAAGTTTGGGGTGTTGCCGATACTTTGGGGGGTAAACAGCCCCACAGGGAAAGGGGCTGGCGAAATCACTTTCCCAGAGTGTGCTTGGTAATCCTGGTACCTTGGAAGGTAAAGGCGGTCGAGCGTGGGACTGACCACCACAGCTCACTTCGTAGCGTAGGTCGAGAATAAGTGGATACCTTTTTATTTTTATAGTTTTTCAACGTTAAAGCAATGTTTAAAATATGCATGTTGAAGTTGTTCCAGGAAATATTTGAAGAAAAAAAAAACCGTATCTATGAGATGATAATTTTTTGCTCCATTTAATATTCTTTTGTTGTATTTCTTTTTTATTTCAATATCAGCAGCTGGAAAGTAGGCATACTGATTCAGTGCTTGCAATCCAGTGATTTCGCCAGACACCCTCTGTCACCCCCCCCTGTGGGGACTGTCACCCCCACCCCCAATCCTTGAGAGCACCCTCAAAAGGCGATAGAAACAGTGAAAAACTCCACTTACACCTTCACACCCCTCAAATGTAAATCGTGGCGAAATCGCTGTTGCAATCCCAGATGATTCATTTTACCCTCTAATATTTGATTTGTTAGGGGGGGGGGGAACTCACAGATTATTTAAAATTCAAAAGAGACTCGTATTTAAATTAGACTGAAATTCGGGAATAGATAAATTGCAATCACCATGAAATCGTGTGCAAAAATAAAGTTTTCTTTACTGCCAATAGATGACGCCACGACAAACTTTAACAAAAAGACTAAAGGCAGACGCCTTTTATAGCACTCAGTAAACGACAATGCACAGCAATAACAAAATATTACTTGCTTCCTTCAGGGATAGGAAAATGTTTTGATCACATTCTAGCAGTCTTAAAATAGGATGAAATACCATGGAGTTCTGGTAGTAATATGACGTAGGTAAGGGCTTATGTAAAAGAAGGTGGACGTACCTTAACGATTAATACAGTATTATAAGACACGTTAATTCTATATACTGTGGTTGCTTAGAGCAAATATTAGCCAGAATCGTGACATGTTCGATTAAAGCGATAGGTTTTGCATAGTTCTTCTATACCCTAAGTACAACCCAATTGCAGGGAGGTGTCCGATTTTCGAGTCCGCCATCTTTATTTTCTTCAAGGTTTTATGACTTTTCTTTAAAAATCGCTGATTATCTCCCCAATGGTGGAATTTACAGCAAAAAAAAAAAAATGTTCAAATATCTTGTTTACCATTAAATTTCCTACAATTTGAGGTCAATAACGCTTTTGTAACTACCACAACTGCTTTCACGTACAATTCATTCGAATGTAAAATTAAATTTAGTGGATTGCCGAGCTTTGGTAAGCTCTCCGTTAACAATGGGGAAACTCACATCTATAAGAAATGGCTGACTCGAGATCAGAGATTATGCCAGGATTTTTAGTTTAAGTGAGGCGTGGAGCCAAAACTGGGAGGGTATAAATAAAGTTATGCAGAATTTATATCGATTTTTAACGGTTAAATTTTTTTTGAAGTTGGGTGTGTGTGCTCACACCCCTGAGCCTGCCCCAACGCCATCTGTCCGTGTTTGGTGGAACTACGTCCACCTGAGTAACGGCTGTGTGGTCAGCACTGCGCATACCTAACCACGAACAGGCATATCAGGGCCTTACCAGACCGAGTGTGGCCGTCACGTCTTTATCCACGTGACTTCCCAATTTGCCTCACGACGCTGGGTGGACGCCGAAAAGTGGGACTCCATCCGGGAATTGAACCCGGGACCACGCGGACATGAGTATAACGCTCTAACCACTAGACTGTGGAGCCCCAATTGTCCATTTCACCTAGACCTAATTAATTGTCCAGGTCAGTGATTCCACCAGACCTACCCTCTGTGGGGGTGTCACCCCCAATTCTTACCAACACCCCCACAACTTAAAAATTTTTGCTGTCAAAAATCGATAGAAACCGTGCAAAAATTCCACTTACACCCTCTCAATTTTGACTTTACACCCCCAAACTGAAATTTCTGGCGGAATGCCTGGTCCAGGACTATGATGATCATTGGTATTCTGCCAGAAGATTCCTGACCTGAGGATGAAATGGTTTATTTTATTCGAATATCATGTTAATACTGTTGAACTCAGCGATTTACTAATATCAAGTCTAATGGTAAGAATTCTACCGTTTCCTCGTGTTCGACCCCAAGGGTTTCCCCGTATGGAAATTTTTCAACATTGTTTCCCTCGAGTGCAATAGATGGCGCTACTTTTAAAATAAGTCTTAAATTTTGTTTAATGGAGTGTGTAGTTTTGCTCGGCGCTGTATTTGCCTAAAATTTAGTGCATATTTTTTTTCTAAACAAACTGCAAAGAAGCACAGTACTATTATATGATCATCGTACGTTATTCGATGAAAGCCTGTACACGATATTAAAATAAGGAACATATCTTTTATTATAATTCAATCGCTTATGATTCCTGAGTAAAATGATTCTGTTGTACTGATCTATTTTTTCAAGTTCATTATTCTGCTTAACAGAAGGGTTAGTGAGGTTACACCATATTACGGAAGGAAATCAAGCAATAATAATCAAGTCCCAGTCTCGTCTTCCAGAAAATTCGGTATCGATTTTCGAGAAGTCTGAAGATTCGAAAATGATGACTTTGTTTTGTTTTGTTTTTCTGTTTATTTCCTGACTCCTACCAGGCAAATGCCGGGATGGTACTTACCCCAGTAGCACACAACTGTGTTTTGAACGTTGATTTGTGTTTATTTCATTGATTAACCGTTATTCGATGAAAAAGTACGTTTAATTTTAAATCATATTTCAACAAAGACTTCATATTGTTGATAAGCTGTTAGTTCGACGTGGACTTAACTGTTATTTTCAACTATGGTATAGATTTCCTTTCACGGAATTCTTTCTAATTTAATGGAATAAAATTTGTAATTAAAAGCTAATTGAATGCCATTAACTATCATTGTGTGCCTTCTTTTCCATGTTGAAAACACCTTGAATGTCAATCTGTATTCCAACGAAGTGTTGATTCCGTTAATAGGAGGTTAATATGAAGTGTTTCAACTATGACATAGATTTCGCTTTATAGACGTTTTTCTAAGGCGACATATTACACTTATTGAGAAATACAAATTTAATAGTCCAGCGATGGTCAAAGTGTTAAAGAAAGAAAAATGCACAGAACAAAGAAAGAAGGAAAGTATTCTTTATTCTTATTCTTACATGACGCTAAATCGACAGGACTGGATTTGTGGCGACTGCGTTCAAGACTTCCTTTTACTACAGATACCGTAAAAGTGTAGTGACCCTCAAGGCGACTCCGTAGATGAGGGGATAACGTGACGAGCTAGCAACGACGAGTGCGGACAAGTTCCAGCTTCGAATCCCACAACAAACGGTTGGATAATTTACTGTTTGGATAATTCATACTGTATATCTTGATGAAAGCAACTGACCCGACTCGTTTACGCATTATTTCCCCTACCTATCCAGGCTTAATTCTTAAATGCCTAAAGGTCATAATATAAATGCTATTAAATAAAATTTTGCACACCAATAGCTAATAGGAAAAAACAAAAAAGGCTTGATGGTGAAGTCCTGTAATACAGTTACCAAGAACGCAAGGTAAAAATGAAGAAAAAGAACGGGTTTCTGACTTGTTCATCTATGCACCCGAAATATCATTCCGGTTCAACGCAGTAGAGACATCAGACTAGCGTCTCTATGGTTCTGGATTCGAACCCCGGTTGAGACATCGATGTGTGTGTATTTTAGAAATTCAACGGTTAATAGAATCGGGAAAGGCCGAAGTCATTAGTTACTAAAATGACTCAAAATAGGAATTGTAACCAAGTTTAACTACACGTGATTCCAACATAGTATAGCAACAATCTGTTTCAAAAGTGAGTCAAGCTTAGTTTGACAAGTGGGAAAATTTGATGCAAACTTAGCACATCAAGCCAGAAACGTTTGAACAAGGTTGAATTCAGCAGTCTAGTTTACAAGGAATCAAGGTTCAAATAATGAAACCTTGAGAGGACCAGAAAAAATATATAATATAGTTCTTTAAAATAAAATGAAAACGTTGCGCTGGAAGGGAATCGAACCGGGGTCCACTTGCATATCAATCCAATGCTGTAGTCACCAGACCACGGAATTACACGCACTAGTTAACTTTCCAAGCTCTATTTATATCAGATCGCAAAAGGCAACTGTACTAAAAGGGTGGGAGTTGGTAAAGATTAACATAATGGCGAAACAATTCTGGCACGTGATAGGGCTTCATCGCCCTGAGACGACATTGATAGTGCAACGAAACAAAATTCAAATAATTTCCTAATTTCACAAGCTTCCTCGCATAACTGCTTGTCCCAACAAGCTTGAATCAGGTTAGATATAACAAGCAAGCCACTTATGTTTCTCCAAAAAGTTTGTTTATCAAGTTCAACCCTACATCAAGATTGACAAGCCCGAAGCAAGTGACTGGAAACCTTGCTGCAAGCTGACATGCTATTTGGAAATATAGTAATCTAATCCTTAGAAGTTGCGTGTTTCAGAAAGCGAGGAGAAAATCACAACTGAAAGGTCGGATGTAGAGTATCGTTACAAACTCCCTCCGATTGACAAAAAAAGGAAAAATTCCCTGTAGCATCGATTTATTGGTTTTGAACATGTATATATGCACCACCTTCAGTAGGGAAGTAAAACAACGCCTCCTGCTGGAAAAAAGCGATAACTACACCCTAAGGACAATTTTCATTAAGCCTAATAACTCAACGCTAACAAAACCCTCATTTTTAGTGGACAGATATTGATCGACTTTTGCCCTTTACGTTTATTAGTTTGGGAGCTAAACAAGTATTGAAAAAGCCCGCCCTAATCATTCTTTTCAAACCATGCGATGAATAACACGCTTCTGTGGACAGGGTAGGGCACAGTCAGGTCTCTCTCTCCCTCTCTCTCTCTCCCTCTCTCTCTCTCTCTCTCTCTCTCTCACACACACACACACACACAAACTTCATCTCCCTGCTGGCGTACTACAGGAGGAAGAAAAAGGATTTATAATGAGAAAACATTCGGGTTATTTTGACGTAAAATTAGTGAAACCTGACACTTACATAGGTGAACGAGGTTCGGGTTGTTTGCTGGCCGCGTATTACGAGAAAAAAAAAAGTTGGGTCATTCAGAAAACGGTGACGCTCAAAATAGCTTCTCTTCCCCCCTCCTGTCATTAATTTCCATTGATTAATTAATGTATTCTTCCTAATTTATCTCTTCATAAAATTTACCCATTACTGTGGTTTGATTTTATGGGATTCTATTAGCTTGCTAAGCACAACAAGGTCAAATTCTCAAACGTTATCTCGAGTGAAACGATTAGGTTCATCACATCATTTGCACGAATATTTTAATGCTTAAGATATACATAAGATATCAACTATGAGGGCTCATTTTCAAGCCCGCTTGCGTTGCTTGCTTTACTTGGCGATTTGGGTGAATAGCCAATTGAAACACGTCTTACAACATTTAATAAAACTACACCAAGAAACACCAATTGTTTCAATTGGCTATTCACCCAAATCGCACGAACAGCAAGTAACGCAAGTTTTCATGAAATTCAGCCCTAAGAGTAATAGATATTGAAAACAATTACGCTGCTACCAGGGAATCGGACACTTACGAGAACTTAAATCAGGTGAAGAGTTTCTATTTCCTTTATTTCCTGTTCAAGTCTCCCGTATCTAAATCCATGGTTCACGTTAACGGAATAGGAGATTTATTAAGAAAAACCTTCTGTGGAAGCTTATTCAGCAATAACGTATCAGGGCACGTTACTATTTACAGAAACGTTAGCGCTGATAATATCAGTTGGAAGATTCCATCCCATCGAACAACTAATATTACGTATGAAAAACCAAGAAGTTCGAACGAACACCTGTAGAGGGCAAGATACTAGCGATTGAAGGTGAAGGGAAATCAAGCCAATTTGAAGGAAATTAAAAAATTTATCACAGTACTTCAAATTGTAATTTCTTGCCACAATGGAAAGCGTTTGAAACAATATACATTTGTTAAAGATTTTTTAAAATTACATTTCATATATATCAATGAAAGTCTAGTATAATGAATGTTGAGCTTATGTTAAGCTGCTTTTAATGTACAGTATCTTCCAAATGACGTCACTATCATTCATCCAATGAGGATTAACGCACGGGTATTTGCATATCTTGCTAACTTAGGGCTGATTTTCATGAAAGCTTGCGTTGCTTGCTCTTCTTGCGATTTGGGCGAATAGCTAATTGAAATACGTGTTACAAGTAATAGGGGGGGCCTTACAACACATGTTTTAATTGGCTACTCATCCTAGTCGCAAGCAACGCAAGCGTTCTATAAAATCAACCCTTATTATTTATAAGACAACTCGGAATCTACCATAGAGTTAGAAATAGAATAGGGCTAGCGTGAGGCTGTATTCCTGGCGAGTGAAGTGAAGCCAAGAGACGGAAGGGAAGACGGACGCACTTTCACCACATTGACTGGCCCCATATTTAGAGGCCCTCTGTACTGTGTATTTCCTTCTCATTCTTTCTTATGGGAAGAGAAAGTTATTAATGAATAGCGCGCATGTCAGATGAAATCTCCAAAATAACTATCGTTGTACGAAAAGACAGTTATTTCGCAAACAATTCACAATTGTAAAATGCTTGAAAATGTCCCAGATGTATTGTGCTGTACATCGTAGCCACACGACAGAGATGTGCGTTTCAAAAAGGTCACTGGCTGACCCACAGTACTCGGTACAGATGGACTCTAATAGGGCCACAGAATATGGCTGTAACTGAACAGTAAATTTGACTTCATGTGACGTCATAAAGCTCTCTTTATTCTACTCCAAACTCCATTGTATCACCATCTTGAAACTTCGGTTAAGGACAAGAATTCAATTCACCATCACATAAATAAATATCATAAAATGTTTTAGGGAAAGTATGAAACAATATTACAGCAATTTTCAAATTTATATCTTAAATAACATACTTAAAATGCACAAGAGTTCCAAGAGAATGGTTTAGTGATAGATCAAAACACTATGATACAAATGATTAAATCTAAATTTCTTGAAAAGATTTAACCTGAAACTCAACAATTTGATTTTTATTGTGTGAACTGCTTGCTCCATCTAGATTTCTTAGTAGAAAGGTATAACATCTTCAAAAATTGCCGCACATTTTGAATACATTTCAGGGGAAACGAAACGATATAAGAATGATAGCAGTTATGAATGATTAATATTAAAGATGATAAAAACACAATGAAATATGAATTTTACGGAAAATTTTGTTAAATTTTTAAACATTGCAAATTGCAAGTAATTATTGGAGTATAAATAAAATTCCCTAATCTTCATTCAAAATAATAAAAAATTAAGAGACATAATGTATTACACTTGTTTCACTTTTAATCGCTGTTTCTCTATATATGAGTAACAAATATTGATTTATTATACATGGATGAAATTATTTTCTTTATATAGCACCCAAATGGGCCATTTATTTAATTTCTTGTGACGCTACTGCTCTTTGGCTAAGATCAGTGGATGATAGTCATTGCTTCTAGCTAAAGCATTCGCACAACCGTGTTAAATCTGTAGTCGTGAGTGTAAATGAAACTTTGTTGATTTTAATTTACATGTATGGGCAGTAAAATATGGTACGATACCTGCATTCGCCTGGTGAAATAAGAAAACGCTGGTAAAACTCAACAAGTACCGGTATGACAGGCAGCGGTTCTCGAACCTTCGTGCTTATCAGTGTCAATCTGACGTCCGATGTCGTCATTTCTAGATTAAGGGGGGAAAGGGGGCGGGGTAAAATCTTTCAAGTGATCTAACGCAGTGGATCTCAACCTATTTGGTTTAACGGTCAAACTCGGATCCTGATAAAATTATTTATTTATTGACAGAACACAACAGATAGATATATCCAGTACTTGCTTACTTACTGGGTCGGCGCTACAGCCCTTGAAGGGCCTTGGCCTCCCTACAGTGTCCAAAAAAATAACAAAAATAAGATTAAATGTCATTATTTTACAACTTGTGAAACGTTTCTACTACACGTAGTTTGAACTTCTACTAGTGGTATTTCATTCGCTGATTTACTTACAGAGTTATAGGCTAAACTAATCCTCCATATTGGTGAATTTCTCATTATGTTTGTTCTACGCTTATCCGTATGAAAAGAATCAGAATTTCTGATGCGAGTTTTACCGGTTGGAGCTCGAACCTTCAGGCATGAAAGTAATTGGGGGCAATCTATTTCATTATTAAATTGATTACAGAAGAATAACATACCTTACAGTATCCTTCTACGTTCTAGGTTCATTAAATTGAAATTAACATTTAGTGAGGAGGTATTTTCTCTCCGGGGATAGAGCCCTGTTCCTTTGTATGTCCAATACCTCAAGAAATACGCTTCGACTCTCTCAATTTTTAGGAGATTGACTTTGGTGTGTGGACTCCAAACTAGGTTTTGCGTATTCCAATTTGGAATGAACATACAATTTTTTTACAGTTTCCAAGCTTTGGAGGATGACAGTACTAATTAAAAGTTCGCTTACATCATTATCGATGTTTAGTTGTAGAGTGCAGTCTGGCTAAGGAGGTGGTATACTTCCGAAACCATGGGCGGATTTAGTGAGGGGCATTAACCCCCTAGTCATTTCAGGATTTAGGAGAAAGACCCTGGGGGGCTTTTACTTTAAGGCTGGAAGATATTCCGGAGGTTCTCATCGTCATTCTGAAATGACACGGGGGCAATGCCCCCCCCCCCTAGTAAATCCCCCCATGAGTCCGAAACTGTTACGGTTTACTTTATTTTTTGTGATCAAATTATAATCAGCCTTGTCAGAAAGCTGTGTTTTTCTTTATTCTAGATGGATACAAGGCTGTATTATTATAATATACGCCTAGCAGAATAATATGTAACATATGGATCAGCATTTACTGATGTTCATCCACACATTGTTAGTTTATCAAGTCACCCCTGTAAAGTTATGTAACAGTAATTTCTTTACAAGTTATTGTACTTATCTTGAAAAGCACTTTATGAATTTGATCACGAGTACAAACTGGTAATTATATAATAAATCTCACATTATTCCTTCAAAAAAGCGAAAAGTTGACGCACTTCCAAATACTGTACAATACACTCGATTTCTCCAAGGACTAAAACAAAAGTCATATACAATCAACATGCTGCAAAGAAGGAAATAAAGATTAGCGGAGAGACAATTGGCATAG
Organism: Lepisma saccharinum; assembly: GCA_022664845.1. Lineage (NCBI taxonomy): Eukaryota > Metazoa > Arthropoda > Insecta > Zygentoma > Lepismatidae > Lepisma > Lepisma saccharinum. Next base: position 41,425 of record JAGDQP010011072.1, read on the forward strand.
TTGATGATTATGTCCTGCTCAAACATCGAATGCTAAGTTGACTGATGAAATAAATAGAAGATGTAAAATGGCGTGGAGTTCGTTTGGAAGACTACACTTTATTTTCAAAAGCAAACTACCAATGTGTCTGAAGCGTAAAGTTTATAATCAATGTGTCTTACCCGTGATGATGTACGGCTTCGAAACTTGGACATTGAATGCGCAAACGACTCAAAGATTGAGAGTCACACAAAGAGCAATGGAGAGAGGCATGCTAGGAATAACTAGGAGGGACAGAAAGACAAATGAATGCATTCTCGCACAAACAAAGGTAGAAGATATAATCAATAGAGCGAAGAAGATGAAGTGGAGATGGGCCGGTCACATGGCTAGACGAACAGAGGGAATATGAAGGACAAATGTACTACATTGGATTCCTAGAGAAAAGAAGCGACCGAGGTGACGTCCAAATGCACAATAGGTTGATGAAATCAAGCGTTTTTCAGGAGCTACATGGATAAGAACGTGAAAGTGTAATAATTATAATTCACAGCAATATTCAGTCCACTACTAGATGAGGCCTCTCCTGGAGGGAGGAGTTGGTCTACTGTTCCCCACGCTGACCAGACGTGTTGGGAGAGGAGAGCTGAAACTCTCAGCTGTGATCGCCACTCTTTTGTTCATAGCAGATCGTTAATTGCATCACGGTGCTGGGTGGGGACTGTTCCAGACCCTCTTGATTTTAAAAAAAAACTCCCTTGGAAGCCGAGAATCGAACCCGTGACCCCATGATCAGCGACGGTAACCACTAGACCAGCAGGGCGATCGAGAAAGTATATACAGTAGTAAAAATGTAACATTTTGATGGAAACTGAAATACGAAACATTAGGAAAACTTAAAAAAAAAAAAAAACTTAGTATTAGGTGTTGATAATTGTGTGCCTATTAAGTGAATTTAATACGTAAAAAATTGTATGAAAGGAATAGGGGTGTTCGAAATTCGGAAATTTGAATACTTCCTTTTTTAATTTCGGAATTTCATAACCTGGGAATTGCGGAATAAAATAATGAAAAATGAGAATATTTTTTTGTAAAATAATTTGTAAAAGAATATTATTATTGAAGACCTCAGTATTTGTTGACTTGAATCAGTGAAACAATCAAATCGTTTTCAAGAATAGGGGAGGTTATTTGAAACTGGATATGACTGATTCACCCCAAGATGCGGCAAACTTTAAAATATCCCATGCAATTAATATGCGATCTTCTAAAACAGAATAGGACTGGATTGATTTTTTTTGCAGCGAGGTCTTCAATCTTATACGTTGGTTCATTGTTGATCACTAACAATTGATTTTCTGTCGTAACAAATATTCCCTTTTGTTGTTTGAGTAAGTTATAGAAAGTTATATTTACACTTGGAAAAGCCGACAGGGTGAAGACAAAACTTTGTGAAATAATAATTAAAAAAAAATAGTGAATGTTTATGGTTCACTAGCAAGCTGATATACCCGCCAGTTGGTGCGAGATCATATGTATTCGGTAGGTATTACATTAGGTTGGCAACATTGATAACTGGGACACTTTTTTTCAGTATTTTTTTTTTTCGATGATGTCAAATAATGTTCATGCCAATTTAGATGCGGATACGTCCAACTGCATGGAAGGCATTTAAAAAATTGAATTGTAAAATAGGTTGGCAACAATGGCGACTGAGATCCTTGCGGACGAGAAGACATGTTTTCAATTATGTTTATGCTAAGTTTTGTGCCTACGTATCCAACTGAATAGAAGTAATTTGAAAAATTGAAGTTTTAAAAATAGGTTGGCAACCCTCATGAACGTATTTAGGGATTCAGAACCCTCGAAATTGAGATACTTTTGTAAAATTAGTATCATTTTAGGCAAAATTATATGCATGTTACTTAAATTTCACATCCGAAGGCGCTGGAGGTAATTGAAACCAACTTCTAGATACGTGTCTATAGCACTGACAACTTCGACACAATATTTAAACGATCTGTAGTACCTCTACGAGATGTTCCAATACCTAATGCCAGTGTTCGATTTGCCAGGGGGGTATACCGGGGATTTTCCCTGGTGCCTGAGGAATTCATCCCTGGTTGTTGATTCCGAATATCATCCCAGCCAGGGATAATATCTTCGTATTTCTACCCAAACACGTAGCAGGTGAATACTTACAAGCAACTACTGGTGTTAGTATCCCCCCCCCCCTCCCTTCCTAATTTATAACAAATCGAACACTGCCTAATGCACATGTATGCAACATTTGTTGTAAACCAATAGACGCGTATAGATTTGTATAAGTAACACCCTCAAACCGACACACAAACATTTATTTGTAGGCTACATATTACGACACACATTTTTATGTAGTGTACGAACTAAACTTTTTAGCCTGGGGGGATAAAACATAACGCACGGATTTCAACAGGCAACCTTATACATATTTATTGGGGGAGAGAGAGGAGGGAAGACATGCAGTCCCATTTTCCAATAGGGGTTACTAAATCCAACCAATCATATAAAATGATTCGCATTCAGCTACTTTATGAACATCATATAACAGAAATGGCTTCCAAATTGGCTTCATAAGTGCTGGTAAAAGTTCATAAACTCTCGTCACTCTCATAAGAATAGTTTTAACTTCTGCCACATAAAAACGTTCAGATTTTCTATCTAATCTTGATCGTAACATCTTCTAGGGAGGAGAAATTTATCCCTGGCAGGGATGAAAAATAAATTTGTCAAGGCGGGGGGAAAAATTCCGGAACTAAGGTTTTCCAGTCCCTTTTCTGAACACCACCACATAAACGCCGTGATGGTATCTACAACGTAGGCCCTAACTGTGTCCTTCCTCTCTGAGTCAAAGATGCCTAAAACCACAAAAAAAATGACATTCAAATTTTCTTTTACGTTCTTTCAAGTTGTGCAAATTTAACATTAACATCTTCTTTTTTTAAAAAAAAAACACTTTGGCAGGGATTGTCTTTTCCACTGCACGGGACCAGAAGAGATATAGCACAGAGAAGAAGAGATCCTTATGTCTTGTTTACCTTAAATATTCCTTTTGAGTAATGAATGGGCAAAAAAGAAATTTCTTTATGAATGAAACATCTTCTTCTCGTTCGGAAAGATGAATGAAAAACAAAACAATGAATTTTGAAAAAAAAAAAAACAAATAAATTAAAAAACCTAATTAATTTTTCGCTTTCAAGTGCTAAACATATGTAGCGTACGTTAATTACATCTGAATTTTTAAATTTTCTGGTTCCATACGACCGCCTTCATTAGATCGTTTCGACTAAACACGTTTGATTTTGTAAATTTAGGTAGAACAGTTTGTGAGACATTTATAAAGATGTACCGCTAAATATACAAAGTTCCTTTAATTTTATTTTTCTTACAGAAATAAAAAAAAAATCTATGAACCAACTACTCTTTCAAAGTAAGTATAGTATTCGACACAACAAGAGGCACTTCCTTTTAACTGCGTTGAGTTTTTTCATGTATTCTTGATTTTAAAGTTAGGGCTGATATTCATGAAAGCTTGCGATTTGACTGAGTAACCAATTGAAACACGTATTTTATTGCGTGTTTTATTGTAAGGTCAGTGTAACACATGTTTCAAGTGGGAAATTCACCTAAATCGCAAGCAACGCAAGCTTTCATGAAAATCAGCCCTTAGTCATACGTGCAAAGCGAATAAAAGTTCTCGGAATAGAAACAAATCTGTGTTCCGCATTGTGACTCAAACGCTAGGATACGATGCAGTGTTAGAATGATCTTGAACGAACATTTTTATCGTTTTACAGTGCGTATGGCTACTGATATCTTGCTTGGGAATGATAATGATCTCATAAATTAAATTCATGGAATATAATCAAGCAAATTACGCACATGAAAATAAAACAAAGACAGAACACTACATTAATTATTCAAAACTCTGTTATCCCGATTTGTTTCCAGTCCTGGATTTTAAATAGATGAAATGTTATTGCTTCTCAGTTGCACCTACAGCTTCAGTGTCCTCTGTTATCCAATTTAAAAAGAGTGAACAAAATTTTGAAATGAGCTATAAATCAAAAGTCCATGAAACTCAAAGCCCAAGCAAAGTTTTGCTCTTCCCCTCAAAATAACTAAATCTGATTTAAAAGCAAACAATGTGTCATGCACTGTTTTCTCTTTCTTTTCGTTATGACTGGTTAAATTGGCAGCACTGGAATGTGAACCTAGGCCAAGTGTATGTCAATGTCACGCTGTTGAATTGGAAGGAAGTAGCTATTTCATTTAATTTTCCACTTTTCATTGCTGGAAGTACCTTTATACAATAGCTAATAATCTGTAAGCAGTGCTGTGAATGCTGTATTAAGAAACAAATGTGAGTTTTATTTGAAAACAAGCAGAATAAATTTATATTATAAACTTAAGGAAACCCCTATGACAACGTACTGATCCGGGTATAATAGAAAACTACCCTGAATTCTTTATGTTTAGAAAGCTTAACGAAAATGAAAAGGTCCTACCAGTTTTAGAATCATTATGAATTAAGAAAACGGATGGATGTATCAGACCCCAAATCTGAAGTCAGATTCTCGCTGCCAGCTTCGGTTGATATGCTGACCTGTGTTACGGAAGGGGAGAGTGAAATTAAATAAGGGTGAAAGGGGAAAAATCGGTCTGCAAAAAGATTTCTTCAATCGGAACAATCTCATGGCTGCATTGTATATTTTGGAACTGGTGGAAGAACAGTGGAAAATGAAACAAAGTCAACATAAATAAGTGACTACAATAAGGCCCAGACTACAATAAGGCCTGGTGTCAGTTTCTATACTATAATAAGCTCTCATTTATACATGGCAACACTAGGTAGAAAGTTGAAGGCAACTAGTGAGCTGACTACCCATAATTCCTTCACCAGCCTATTAATGGCGACAGCGTGGTGCATCGAAATTTTCATGTGATCAAGAAAACCTACTTTTATAATTTTTACAGCTAAGGAACCAGCAATTTTTTTTCGTGTGCATGAAGGAAGTAAGGTGATGTACCTTTTTTTTCTACTCTACAGTGCCAGCATTAGCAACGTGTACAGTATAGATGATTTTGTTGTTAGGTTTTGGAGGTACAATTTGAAAATAATTTTCCCATGCAACGTCACTCATTAAGGCCCAGGTGGATATGCGACGTTGCGTAGTGTGTGCTACATGATGTCACGAAGATTGTGTGCGATTAGATAACAATAAAGATTATTCCTGTACCCTCACGTGAACATGAATAATTAGTGGGGGTACAATTTTATAAACGTGTACAGAATTTTCACAATCATAGAGAGAGATTATTATGAATAAAATACAGCATCTTGGCAACATATATTACACTAAGAATAAAAATAGTCCTCCACAAACTGCAGTGTTACCAATCTGGAAGTATTTCCACTACATATGCGACCTTATTAAACAAATATTTTCAAGAAGTAGTAAATGGACCTTATTGTAGCCACTCTAATATAATAAGGCCCATTAGAAACCTTTTTTATTTCTTATGTTCTCATCAACACGGAATAAGGCCACACTCTCAAAATTTACGTATATTGAAAATAAAATAATAAATTTTCAGATAGAGTTAAAATCGAATAATTATCTGCTCTATTATTAAAGAAATATACTAATGAATTAAGGTGGACCTTATAGTAGTCATTTACGTTAGATTACAGCACTTATTCGTTGATTCATACTCGAAAGACGGGAAGAGTAAAAAACTGAATATATTTGACTACAACACACATATACCAAAGAACGTAGTTGTGACTTTTCACTGCTAGGTGGAGCTCACTAGGAGGGAGGAGACCAAATCTCACGATATACAGGCATTTGTTGTAAAAAAAAAAAAATACTGACACACACAAAAAAAGAAGCCAGAAAAAAAATACAGAAATAGTTTCTTCAAAAAGAGTCAACACGGCTATTCTTCTTGGTCAATTTACATGATCATGTTCTGTTGTTTCAAAAATATGTAGGTGGATACACAAACGGAATCGAAAGGGTACTTACTTGCTACACAATAAGAAGAGGGTAAATGTGGTGAAAGGCGGTCTTTTTCTTGGCGGGAGGGTGTGCTTTTTCAAAGTACACAGAAAGAAAAGAGTCTGTAAAAATAACTTCTTCTTGCTTAGGAAGGTAACTTGAGGATACAAATCGTTATTTTTTTTTTTCTTTGTCCCACTCTCTGATACTGTATTCGCAAGACAAAACTTACATGCTCGAAGGTCCCGGGTTCGAGTCCCGGCAGGGGCATGGGTGTGGATGTTAACAGCTAAAGGCGAATCGTGACGGGCCCAAGTCCAAAGTTACAAGACTGGCCCATATAAAAATAAAGTTTACCAAAGTTTTACAAAGATTCGAAGAGTTGATGATATACAGTGTGTCCCAAAAATAATGACACGAACTTCGGAAGGTGATTATTCACGTCAAAATAAGAAGAAAGTTCCTTTTGAAGAAATTTCGAAACATGTGTAGCTTCAGAGCTACGAGCGCTCAAAGTTACGGCAATATTGTTACATATGACGTCATATCTCGACATAAAATGATGTAAGCGGTGTCGGCTTAGTGAATGAGTGAATTGTGATTAACGTCCTAAGCGAGTTGGTGAGGTGCTACCCACGGGACCTACATTTATTTTAAAGTGGGCTCCGAACCACTGCGTTCAATTGACCCCTGCTGGATTTGAACCCGTGACCACGCGCACAGAAACGAGCGCTCTAACATGTCGGTTACCCTGAGGTCTATGCCGGCTTGGCAATTCACGATCAATTCATCGCTTATGCTATCACCCTGTATATTGGCTACTACGAATGATACCGCTGTAAGGTGCCCTTAGATAAAAATTTATTTTCATTCATGACGTATGAAGGAAATATCATGTATATAATATACTACATTTGCTTTATATTCAGCAATTCCATTTCTTGTTACAAATTAAAGCACTTAATTATGGTTCCCATACGGACTATGGATGGAGTTATGAGTCTTTCGGATACACAAACAAGTTAATGGTTATGTAAGGTGTTATTTAATAGAATTTTGCTTTGCTTCCTTGTAGTATTATTTAATAGTATTTTCGAATATGTCTAAAGATTTGGCTTTGCTTTGTAAATCTGTTAGTTTTTTATCTTAATGTAATGGCTGCCGTTCTTATTTTGCATAACTATCTTTTATTGGTTGGTGAGGGACGATCAAATGTCAAGAACATAAATTAACCTAGCCTAGCTGGGAAATTCGTTAACTTACTAACGAGGAACTTGTGTAGAAATACGCACAAGCGAAATAAGTAAGTGTACGGTCTTATCAGGACTGACGACATTATTCAGTGTCGGAGGGTGCGAATTAGCTTGAGGTTTGCAGTCATTGCACAGTGACTGATCATCTAACATTTCCATCAACAGCCCTTCGTTATTCATCATCGGTTCACTCGCACGGCGACAGTCATCTGGCCCCTCCTTTCCAAACGGGGGCCCACCTTACCACAGTTGTTAGAGAGAAACTGAACATCGTGACTTACCTTCTAATAATCACATCATTGTTTTTCTGTTGCTACATATTAAGCACGGACAATATGACAGACAAGCAGCAAATAGGACTTCATCAACTTCCTCAACAAGTTCCGGGACCACCACCGTACTCTACTTTAGGAAAAGGTCCACGGAAACATAGAAACAGCATCACGTCCAAGATCTCGATCTCCATACAACAACCAATCAGGACGCACTTCACCACCACATAAACGAACGCATACACTCAGTGACTCAAACTCCGATCGGGACGGGCGTAAGCCATAGTGCTGTTACCGCCCATACAATTCATTTTATCTTTATCTATCTTTATCAAACTCCGATGACAGTAACCAGATGGACACCAACAACTCCGAGCAGGATGCCAGCAAACCAGGAACACACATTTCTGTTAACAAACTTCGATACAAAATTTCAAAACATGAAACAGTTACTTCATCAATTCCTGAAATACGTATCGCGGACAGTTATCAAAGAGCTTAAACCAACTAGAAACGGTGTTATCATCAAGTCTACAGACAAGCAGCTAGCACAAACAATCAGAAATAAGCACAGTTTCGAAGTTTTCGGTAAATCTGCCAACATAACCATGCTCACTGACAAACGTCTTAAACAGCCACCACCACCACGCAGACCACCATCATTATCCGTGGCGTACTGCCGACAACAGACATAAACTGCACGAAACGGCGTCTTACATAATGAAATATTTTGCACGTAATAATATTAAAGGATAATTTATTTGTGAAACGATACGTTACTTCCGTTCTCAAATGTCTCAGGACAGCTCTAAGCTGCACAGGAGACCAGTGTTTTCTTCTCAAATACAAACAACTATAACAAACTATGCCAAAGAGCGAAACATAACAGTTCACAATAGGTGTTGTTTTGCCATACGAACATACTCTTGCCCAACTTTCAAGTGGCGCCGCGCTCGCAGCGCCAGTCCTGAATCTAATGGAGATTTCATAACTCTATGGCAGAGTCATAAGAAGTGTCACAACAACGTTTTCGCATTCAAATTCGTCGTCTGCAATACTTCGTATATTGATCCTGGAACACTGAGTCACGAGACTTTATTCCAGACTTGGCGTCTCAGTGATTGAGATGGCAGCACCAGCTCTCTTTGATTATTTATGGGTAATATTAGGAGTTTCGTGTCTAGTTTTATTCTATGGCCAGTCCACGATTGGGTTTACCTATCGAGTATCGACTTGTTTGGAATAGGCGTCCTCGTTGTAAATCGCAATTCTTGCTGGTCAATAGACTCTCGCTTCTAATTATTCTAGGTCGATACGCACCTGAGCTATGGTGCACTTTCTCTAGATCAAAGAATTGTCCTAAAAAAAAAAATCAATAGATTTCATCTAGACGACCCAATTTTTTTTTTTTTTTCAAATTCTCGATTTATCAGTCTGGATCTGGAATCCGGATTTGAAATTCGAATTGTTTTCATTTTTTGTGAAATCCTGACTTTTTTTTTTTCAAATCCGGATTTGGGCATCCCTAATTTTATCATCATCATCAACAACCACAACACCATATTATTGTTCTACCGAAAACGACACCCGCTTCTAGCGACGTTAATTCCTGTTCATACACTGTGTCAACAAGTTCAACTTGTCTTCTTCCTCTCCATCTTGTTCCTTCAAACATCAATTGTATCCTTCAGTATACACGTCTAAACAATGTCCTAATCAGATTCTTTAATTTTCTTTATTGTCCCGACTATTGTTGTCCCTCACCAACGATTCTTATCACTTTCTTATTAAATATTCTTTGTGCCCGACTTTGAGTTTTCCATTCTCCTCCTTGTCCTAATTTCAAAGGCTTTCTAATTGTATTTCATTATCATTTGTAATCAATTCAGTAAAGTCTGTCTGCAAAATCATTGCACCTGGTTTGTCTATGGTGAAATATCTTGAAGCGCAGTGCGTTGGTTCGTAGTACTGTTATTTTGTTAATAGCATTAAGATGTAAAATAGTAAATTGATAAATTTTGTTAATCTTGTAGGTAAAAGATACGACTTCCAATGTCTTCTCCCCCACCTACATCTCCATTGTTCCCCCTAAGTAATGTTTAACTTTGGCCCCCATCAACATTAATTTGTATCCTAATACGTCCACAATAGATTTCATGATTTCGGCTATTACTAACCTTGTTAATATGCCTCGAGCCTACTATGTTTTTGTGACCTCTGATCTGATAAGCATTGTTGCTGTCAACTGATAAAGCATTGTTGATGATAAGAATTGACAGACTCATATATATAGAGTGTTGTATTGTTTCATTGTCAACTTTCAGTATCAAAAAGGTGAAAGAAAGCAATAATAGGTTATACAATAGCCATTGTATTGGTTAAAATGGCATGTTTAAGAAATTGTTTGCGTAAATCTGTCTCATAAACGTTTTTTTTTTTTCTGAAGAAGAACAACGGATATTGTATATTGAGTTCTAATGTCGTCAACAATCACTTACAAAAAGTTTCCAATGGACTAATCATGTTGAATCTTAAACAACACTGAATTCGAGTGGGTGCACGAAAAGGCTTATAAATATGGAGACAAGAATAAAGCTGACGTATTGCCGTGGTTCTTTTGGTAGCATTGCGGACTTCGGATCGGCACTGGGGAGGCACGCCGGTTCGATTTCCAGCCATCTTGATTTGAGGATGTCCAGAATTGAATTCAGTGATATTTATGGCCTCTGTGGTTCAGATCGGGATAGGGTGAGGGCAAAGATGTGAGGACGGAGCAGTCTAGGGCATAGTTACAAGGTACTATCCCGGCGTTATTGAAGAAAATCTATGGGGAAAAATCAGTCAGGATGGCAACTGCTGGGATCGATCCCAGAACCATGATGTTTTTTTCTGGATTTTCCTCAGTTTCACTAAGGCGAATGCCATCATGGTACCTCACCCAAGGTTCTGGTCACCACCTTTCCTAATTCTGGCCCCGGAAGAGTGAATACCTAAAGACATCACACCTTCAATCTCAAGGCTAAAATTTACCAACTCAACACAGAGAAGAAAGTTTAAAACAAAAGACAAGAATAGACTGTAAACAATTTACCGAAGTATTTCTGGAAAAAGCTAGTCAGTAATAGCTGCTAGAAATTTCCAGTAACTCGGCAGATAAAAACAGCTACCATTTAATTTTTAGGAATATTGGTAGCGAGAGAGAGAGAGAGAAAAAATAAGCATGAGCATGAGCAAGATTCCAACATGGATTGATTACTTAACCTTACCGACTGCACTTTTACAGACATAAAAACGACCAGATCCAAACAGTATTGAAGGTTGGTGTGTTGTCTTAGCCTCGAAGATATAAACCAAGTTGATTCCAAGACTGACGCCACATTTTTAATCATTTTTATATTTTTCAACTAAGGATCGGAATTCCCATTTCACTAAGAATATTTATTATTTCTTTTAAAATGAGAAGTACTCACAAGATGGCGGTAGCCAATACTTGATCAGAATTACATTCACGGTTACGATAAGATAAAACCGACATACATCGATCCATCCAACACCGTCCTGGATGTTCATCACGATCCAACCATTGTCCTTTGTCCTGACCGTTTGCGTTTGTCATAGCATTTTTTCTTCTGAAGTGACAATTCGATGCAGGAAACCTTCCCGCTTATTCCTTACATGCAGAGAACTGCACACCTCCAGACGGCGAATCTTGTTAGGCGATGTCAACTCGTGTGGCCCTCATGAGTCCAACTTTTTCACCTTACAGATCGCACGGAGCCGCCGACTGACAGTGGTATGGTGTATGCTTAGACACTTTTCCAAGGGTCCGCTTCCACCGCGTTCAGAACATGACGTCTGTCGGTGCCCACGGGGCTCATTTTGCAATGTTATGTCACCGGAATGAAATTTGACAAACCAACGGCGAATGGTGCGTTCATTCGCCATTCCTGTCCCATATTCACTGTTTGTTTCTTGCGGCTTTCTGTACAGAATGCCCCAGTTTGAATTCCTAAAGAAAAAATCACTCGCAATTGTGTGTTCTTCATGGTGCATTTTCATGCGACCTTGTTCAACAACACACTGCTTCCTGATTGTCTGGTACCCCAGGCTGTTTGCTGGACGTATACGGTACAGAGTTTGTGACAGACGCGTGACCTCAGTCAATCCCTATGTTGCGTTTCTGAACAGGCTACTTACATATCTTATAGGATCTAATAACTTAACTCTCGTCTGAGGCAAATGTTTCGGTTAGAGAAAGCGGTTCCGATGAGAGATTTGCATGCATATCTTGGTAGCTGCTGCGAGAAATGGGTGTGGAGATAGATGATAACCTCTCTTATAGGATATCAGTATAAAAACGCCTTTGGGGTAAAGGGAAGAGTGACGCAAGAATTCTACTCACAAAACAAGTGATATCCATTTTGCGAGTGTTTCCTTTGTAATAAAATTAAGAGACTTAGTATCCTCCCTTCCGCCATAGTGACACAAAGAAAAACAATTGCAAAATGGATATCACTTGTTTTGTGAGTAGAATTCTTGCGTCACTCTTCCCTTTACCCCGAAAGGGTTCTTTATACTGATATCATTTATTTTGTAAGGCTGCCTATTTTTTTAGTGCATAGTCTTCATACAAATGAATAAAAGATCGATTTTGGACCATGGTAGGTTCCGTATCTCGAAAACGGTAACTCCTATTTAAAAAATAACATATTTTTATTCCAACAGGGCCCACAATTGACCCCCAAACCCCCTGGTATCAACCATTTTGGACTAAAGTAAAAAGACAGACAGAATGACAGAGACATTTTTCGATCATTTGTGAAAATTCTGTAATTCGGATAAAAAAAATCCCTTTCGGCAGGCCTACAGGCTGAGGTAGATATCGAAGTTTTTATTTTATTTTCAAAAATTCAATTCTCGCCTTCTATGAGCGCTATCGAGAAACTATTTATTGATTTGTAGATTATTCCTCAAGAGCTTTTCAACGATACCCCACAAGACGT
>JAGDQP010011073.1:0-17114 GCA_022664845.1 Lepisma saccharinum
GGGAGAGGCCTCATCCACTAGTGGATTGAATATGGCTGTGATTTATATATATATATATATATATCTTGCTTCTTAGCTTAGCACATTTTTCCCAATATTAGCCTTGATCTTTTTATTTATAAGATAAGATAAAATTAAGTGTATGGGTGGTACAGCTTTTCATTTATATTCAATTTCACAACATCACCTTGTACTTCCTCTCCAATTCAAAAAAAACTGTTAAAATTTAATAATAGGTTTGAGACGTTTTCTTCCTTTGAAAGAAGAACCTCTACTCTAGAGAATTATCAATAACAGGGGTTACTTTACATTCCGTTTTTGTTTCTTCTTCTTTTTTCGGTGTTATTGATATGAATTTCCAAACAATCATACAGTACACCGCTTCTTTTCACTCGTCGAATTTTGTTTACTGGTTGTCCTAGAAACTATATACTAGGGTGGAACGAAACGTAATAAAATCTGTGTGACTGTTTTCTAATACTGATCAAAAGTTGAATTTAGTCTTCCTGGATAAACTTGCAAAGCTTTTATCTGAAAAGTAATTATTTTGAGGTGGCCCATGAGTTAATTGTTGATGTTTACAAGTTTTAAATGTTAACCCAAAACGTAGTTTCACTCAGAGAAAGTGACACAAACAAATTTATACAGTATATAATAATACAAAATTTACAAAGTGAGAATTGCAAAGCCCTTGCGCCACTTCAAGATTTTACTTTTCAGAAAAAAGCTTTTGCAAGCTTATTCAGGAAGACTAAATTCAATTTTTTTCACTAGTAGAAAACAGTCAAACAACTTTGACCTTTTTCGTTCCTCACTACCTTATTCTCGAGGTTGTAAAAGTACAATAATTGTATTCATTGTTATGAAAATGGAAGTTAGATATGGTATGAAAGTATAAAACCCTCAAAAATCTCACAAAAAAGCTTGACAAAATAAGAAACGCAGTCAGGGGAGGGGATATAGTCTCATATATCCTCCCGTACATACGCCACTGATAATAATAATAATAATAGTTGCTACACAAGTAAATAAAAATGGCATATGCGTGTAACGAGAAAAAAATCCCCACCTAAGTGAATAAATTAAATTTCCACCCATCAAAGTCCCAGTCGATATAATTTATGTTAAGAGTATATTCTTTTGGATCTGACTTCAGTGTCTTCTTTCGAGTTTCCTTGTTGCTCCACGAGATGTCATAATGAAAGACATTAATGTTAGTGTAGCATATAGTATAGCAATTAAATTAAATAATTAAAAATAAAAATATTTTGAATAATGACTTGCTTTCCCTTTTCGGAAACTGTTTATATATATATATATATATATATATATATATATATATATATATGTAAGGAAATTTAATTTTCATTGAAGAAACGGTGATCTTTGCCCTTCAATATAATATTCTTCGGGGAGACATAAAAGAGATGGAACTGAAGAACAGACAAGACAACATAGATTATCTGCGAAAAGGTTATCAATGCCGGAACCTTCACATCCGCCTGTGTAAACTGCAGTATTTCTTAATAGCTAGGCATTATGTAAGTTGACCGATAAAAGTAGCACAGTGTGAAGGTTAAGATTAGGATGCTCTAGAGGTATTCTTAGATTAATTTCAGATCGATGTTCATACATGGGATTAATACGAACCTAACAGTATAGACCTAAATTAAAAACTATATTATTATAGGTATATCAAGGTCGAATGATGATTGACGAGTCATATATTAATTGACGATTTCTTCTAAGTCACTCACCTACAAATTACATGCATAGCTATTTTTTTCATAAATCAATTTTATCTCAGTTTAGATAAAATTAATATTTTTTCTTGCATACAAAATGGCTTAATTCCAATGCGTTTTCCGTGAATAACTTCAATATGGGTATATTTCTTTCTCGTTTGTTAAAAATGGTTTGTTTAAACTTGTTCACCTGGTATCTTACATCAATATTTTAAATATAATTTTCTTCTTAGAAAAATAGTCTTGAAGTCAAATACAAAAGAAATCCTCTATGGTAATTTTTTCTACATTCTAAATTTATTTTCAATGCAAATTTATAATCAGACGCACCGGACACTTTTGACAACTGCACTTCATATTTTGGAATAATCTTAGAAAATCCAGGGAGACAGTAGATCAAGAGAGACTGAGGATCAGTGCGTTTCTTTTCCATATAAGCATCTGTGTTAAGATAATGTCTAGTTCAGCCTGCTTGCACTTAAACGAGGTAGACAGTTGTGTTTTTAACACTGTACTGCGTAAAAAATTTCCTACCACAATCCAGTGATACATATTGACATTTATTACTTTTAGTTTCACTTAATTTTTGATACTTTTCAACAAATCCGTAAGACTTGATTTATCGACACCAGCAAATCTGAACCAGGATTCATGGATTAGTGCTACAGTCTCGAACTTAGGGTCGGACTGGAGAGGGACGAAGGTTCGAGTCTTGCCGCCTACTGTACTTACATATCTCTCTCAGTTTCATCAGGTCAGTGCCTGTATGATACCTAGACAACAGCCCTGGCCGATATTTTCACCTTAACTGTCCCCGTAAGAGTGCTTGTCGAGGGACGTTATCTCTCTGACATGTGACGGGCTTACGCCATAGGCACTTGTCTGGTCCACAAGTATAAGTTAAATTAAAGTAGAGTACCTGCATATAGAGCTGCTTCAACTGAGGTGCAAAAATACATTATTTGCACAAAACTTCCCTCAATCAGTTGAAGAGTGGAAATGTCAAACGTTCTACTGTGTCATTTTTTTAAATGCACTTTTATTCACAGTATGTTCGATATGCCCAACCGTATGCCCCCGTCCCAGTTCCAAGTGTCAAATCAATCAGAAAGAGGTGAAAACTATCACCACCAGGGAGTGCAGGTCTGTAAGATCCAAGCAATGCTACCTGCCATCTGATGTGCCAAGTGTCTGACTGACGAGATAATACTCAAGTTCTTACCCAGATACCATTGCAAGTCTCCAAATTTGCAGCAAGTTTGTTAATGCAAGGTTGCAAACTTGCTACAATCTGGAAGCAAATTTGCTACAAACTTTGCATGCCAAACTTGCTAAAAACTTCTTTTAAAGACGTTGGTAGACCAACATCAAGCCTGTGGTTGGAGGGGATATTTCAATGTTCTGCAGTGCAGTATCCGTGTATTTACTTCAGAAACTTTCTTCGCAACATAAAAGGACTAGTAAAATAGAAGACAGTCAGGAGTGGCGCTACAGAGCAGTGGTTAGAGTCACGGATAACAAACAAAACTGAAGTTTCTAGGTTCGAGCCCCAATCCAGACAATTTAATTTTTCCGTCGCTGGTTCGATGTTTAACAAGACAGGTTTGTAGCAAATTTGTCGTGAAAGGTTTGTAGCAGTTTTGCCCCCTGTCAACCAGCAAGTTTGCTGTACTATTGTAGCAAGTTTCCAGACTTGCAATGCCCAAACTTCGTGCAAACTTGCAATGCCAAACCTCGTACACACTTGTTGCAAGTTTGGGTGCTATCTGGGTAATCAGTTGCCATAGTTTTTTTTTTAAGTTGCGATAGAGATTTTGCCATAATAGAGAAACACAGAAAGATAACTAAGGCCTTCGTTCCCCAAGACTTACACAAGATGGTTGAGTCAGCTAAACGTATTAATCCATTTCAAGTAATTCCAATGACTTCCAAAAGAAAAAGATCCGTCGGCCATGTTGTCCTTTCTTCCTGAGCAGCACAGAGAGTTTTATGGAACACTTTCAGCAGCTCAATGATCCCATAACAGTGGGACTGGTTAGTGTGTCTTCTATCTGCTAATGTATATATTGGTGGATTAAGGATTTAATTACTAAAAACTTGATCTTCTACAACTATCTACTATCACACTGCTGTAACTCTGGTCTGTTATAACGTAAATACAAAGTTGTGCTTCAACATGCATACGAATTCAAACAGTAACCTCCTGAATTACACTTGGAACCAAAGATTACTTATGCCTTGTTTACATTACTAACATTTTACGATGGTGAAACTTATGGGTAAAACTAACTTGTGTTCAGACTATCGAACTTGGTTATCGTGCTGGTACTACCATTGTCTGTAAAGAAACAGGTTGAGGTTTTCGTGGTTGGGTAAAGAATCTGCTTGTTACACGGGGGAGGATTAAATTATAACAAATGAACACAAATTAATTGATTGTAGCGTCAAAATTGTAGATTAGTTCTGCCATCATTCTTTTATATTTTAATAGTAATACGCACCACTATTATACTATATATTTCGATAAAGAAAGAAATAAACTCACGAAGTGATTCGTGCCTAATAACTAACTTGCGTTTAGACAGTCGTTTCTTAGTAACGTTACAAGATAACCATCGTAAGTTGACGCTAGTTAAATTTGAAACCCGCGTTAACGGGAACTACCGTTTACATTACTAAAATGAACTCGGGTTAATGTTAACCATGGTAAAATGTTAGTAATGTAAACAAGGCATTACGTTAGGTTTTCTTACAAAGATGGCACGTACAACGTGTAACAGAACAGCCACCGGGTCACGCTTACCGAGGATGGAGCCTCAGTAGTCACCGGAGTGCTCCGAAGACGGCGTGCGACACTGCGAACTTTAGAAAATTGTGTTCGTTGTTATTTTAATTATTATTAATAATATTATAATATCAAGTAAAGGGGCATGATACTTGTGGTAAGTAAAGGTACTTGGTCTTCAACAAAGACATTTTGGTAATTAATTATTTACGTTTATGAATAACTATGTGTTGAAGTACAACGTTTGCTATAGTTTATTGTACCTGTCAGCATAACCTAGCAGAGCAGGTTCTGCTTTGTAGATCGTACCGAAACACAAATACATGTGCACCAGCTAGTAAACTGTTGGTTTATTTTAATCAATACTACACCTCCTCCTGTTGAGAGAGGCTGCCCCTTGGTGTTACGAGGGACTCCCCCCTCTTGAAAATTCAAGAGTAAAGGTAGTGTGATCTCTTGGTGAATGCGAGAGGGCTATATTCTCTTGTTGAGTCGAGAGGGTAGTGTACTCTTGGTGGATGCGAGAGGCTGTCCCTTGGCTTTCCGAGGGACCCCCCCCCCCTTCTTGGGAAATACGAGAGATTGCCCGTTGGTGCGGAAATCTCTTGTCCTTGGAAGAAGTCAACGTCGAAGCATACCTCGTTCCTGGGGAATCCCTGAGTGTCTTCTCGCCGCCAGAGGAAGCTGTCAAGTCATATTCTGAGCATCTTGAGGTGGAATTTCTGTCATCAACCTTTTGTGATAGTTTTGAGGCTACGACTGTTCGGAGAAGTCCTGTAACTGCTACTGGCGCTCGAAGCAGGGATGCAGGAACCGTTATAAACGTTCCTATTTATATTTTTGCCTCCTTAACCATTCAGTTTTTGGCAATTCTGACGTATACAGTACACTCGTGTAGTGTCACATAATCATCTACATTATGTTGGAAGGCATGCGTTATATGAAACAAAATATATTAACTTTATTTGCTTCTCCAGTAAAATTTAAAATTTGACACGTAGAACGTTTGGCATTTCCACTCTTCAATTATTCCCTATAATTTTCAACTTACTGTAAAGTTTTGATAAACTGAATTTCATCAGACTTAAAAGTGTGTTTTGTAGAACAATACTGTCATAAAATTGTCTACATACTGAGGAATTTTGTCATCGTTATATAGTATTTACAAGCTTCAAATAATCTCAATGTAATCTAAAACAATTTAACTTTTTAATGAGAAATTGCAGATTTATCTAATTAAAATAAAATGTAACGGAAACGATATTTTTTGCAATTAATTTTGCTAAATGTAAGGAGTATTTTGGTTAACAGCATGCTGATATTGATAAATTGGCATTTTTTATCATATAAAATGATTGTGATTAACTTATAGAAAACTAAATAAAATACTACAAGCAATATTTGTAAGAAATAATAGATACTCGTTAAACCCTAATTGTTCAATATGCCATTCACCTATATGCAGTAGTACATTAATAATTTCAAGTTGTGTATTTTCCACCGAAAGTACGAAAGAGTCGGAGTACATTAATGGGCGGCGAAACAAAGGCACGTACTCCCCAATTTTATGGGACTTTTTGCTGCTGTTGGGTACACACACTGGTTCTGCAACACTTTTTCCTCTTCTCCTCATCCATTGGTAATAATCACTATACCGCACTCATCCATCACACATTCACTCATGGGTAGTACATACATCATTTCAACCGTTGGTTGCAGTTACCGCAGCCTTCAGTCAGTTTATCGACTTATATCGATTTCCACTAAGTAATAATAACAACACTCATCCCGGTTCCCTCCACCACTCACGCGGACTTTCACACTGTATATGAGTTACTCTTGCCGGTGTTCCGGCAAGGCACTCCGTATTGCTGGAGTTCCAGCAACATCACACTAATCCTAACTTATAGTTAGTCTTGTTTATATTGATTTTCGCCGTTTTGTTCTTAATTTGTACCGCTATATTAGATAGACATTAAATCAAGATTAGTGCACTTTCACTATATTTGTTTGTTTGTTGTTCGTTTGTTTGAACATTCCAACATTGGAATGTTTGTTTGTACACACGGATGCCGCGGTCGTCGCGGGAGACCCGCTCGCGCGCGCAGACAGTACACTGTTAAGTCAGGTAATAGCTCTGTGCACTTTTCACACTGTTGGGATCTCACTGCATCGCGCCGCGCCTCAAGGCGCGCTCCCTACCAAGAACCTTACTCTGGTAGAATAATGACACTTTATCCGCCGTCTTCCGGAGGACCGCCACCAGTTCTGGAGTTCTCAGAACCTCTGTGACGGGTCTCTTACCTAGGAGTGTTCTCTGTTCTCTGACTAGCTCTTCTGTCTCTCGGCATCAAAAGACAACGTGATCTGGGGACGCAAACTCATTTAAAAAATGGACATTCCCTCTTCTTTCTATGCAGGCCCGTTACCAGCCGACGAAAACCTTAGGGGGAGCTGGGTAAAATTTAGGAGGGCTAGTCGATATATCAAACAGATTCCTTTGCGGAACGATTTTAATAAAAAATTGATGATTGCATAACAAACAGGAGTAAATTACATATATTTCAGCGAATTTCCTGTATCTTTAATCAGTAAAAGAGACTGTCGTTGCCCAGTTAGATGCCAGTGATTGTGTTTATCATCTGTACTCATACGGAAAGTCGTCCTATTCGCGCTTATTTCTATCCACATTTACTCCCAGAGAATTTTTGAGAATCCCAACTTCCTTTGGGCCATACCTTGCATAATTTTGGAATATGCAGTTTTGGATAGAGCAGGTCTCAAGTCTTTGAGGATGTCGTGCCTCCTCAGTTCTACTCTTAATGGTTTTGCGATAAGGCATGATTATGGAAAAGTAACAGAGAAAAGGTAACGTGAAACAACTATTAATTCAGAAGGTCGATTCGCGTACATGTGTCCAATTGTGAATGTTTCCAATTGTGAATCGTACCTCCTGCTCACAGAATGGGCCGAACAGAGTGGTTGAAGTCGCATGAGAAAGCCAAAAGCCTGTAGCAGTGAGTCACTGTCGCAAGTGCATGCTCTGTTCATCATGGCTTCTAAGGTCAACCAGTTTTGGTAGGGCTACGCACTTTTCCACGCCAAACATTCGGTGTCTAAAATTCAAAAACAGTGCAAAGAACATGTATGCGTATTGGTTCGACGACTATCAAGAAATAATTAATCGACATAAAAACCAGTTACCAGCGATTCAGGGTCAGTTTTACAATTGATCGCTAAACTTCTAGTGAGCGCTAAGTTGAGGCCAACTCTCGTTTTGAATAGTATTCCAGGAAAATCCCCTTCCGCAACGTATGATGGCCACACGACTCCACGTGGCTGTCAACCGTGCACCCCAACCTGCGTAAGTTCAACCTCCGGAAGGTCTTTAAACGTCGTGGACATTACCGAAGTGCGGCCCATCGGTGTGAGAGAAAGACCAACAGCGGGCGCCTCTACGAACGCCATTTATTCGGGGGAAAGTGGAAGTATGTGGTCACACTAGATGAGCCATGGGCGTATTTAACAGACTGTGGCAAAATTCGAGCCATTAATTACAGTAAGTTCATCCTTCATTACAAAGCAACTTCCTCGAAGGGATTCATTGTTGTTGCGGGATACTGCTATCAGGGCAAGTTAACTATTCGTCAAGTCCCTAAAAACTGAAAAATCAATTCTGCTTTCTTTCAGCAACATACCTTGATCCCAATTTATACAGATGACCTGCCTCGTTTTTATGAAAATGAAATTAATCAACTCTCTGTGCATATGGATAAGGCATCATCCCATACGTCTCACTCTGCCGTAACTTTCTGCAACCGATTGCGAAAGACACCGGTATTCAGGTTATTCCATTTCACGATATACCAGTGAAGTCACCAGATACCAGCCTATGGATTTCTGCGGGTTTGGTCAAGGAAAAGTGGCAGAGGATTCCACTACCTATACTACGTCGTAGCCTTCTACAATGGAAGTTACGGTGCAGGGCTATTGCCAAGACACAGGGTGATCACATTGAGACCAAACGATGATGGTCCCATGGATTTTCGTAAGATAGGTGCTAGTTCAAAATTGGACATATATACGCGGATCGACCTTCTGTATTAGGCCTGATTTAACCCAGACCCGTCACCAATCGAAATGTTTTCCTGATTCTGATAGTTGAGGGATTAGTTGTTTGATCTGATGACGCATATGAGCCAATATATTACGCAAAATTATAACACTATTATTAAAATCTCATCTACAAGAATAGCATTATTATTTCCAGAAATTTAAGATAGCTAAAATTTGTAATAATCTATATATTTCCAATTTAAATCGAGACAACCAGACCAGGTCGGTTTCGGTACTAGCCTACAGTTTCGGTTTCCAAACTAACATGTGATTTGACTCAAACTACTTCTTATAGTTTGATCCTTGGAATTCAATCATCACTTCCTTTTACGTGTGTGTGGAAACATTCTTACGTTTGGGCTGATACGTGTAGTATGTTCAGTGAAAACGACTTGTTAAAAGGCGTTTTCACTGTCTCTAGCTAAAAGGCCTGCGCGCCTGATGAATAATTCTGGGCCCCAATAAGCTTTTTTAAAGCTAAGTTGCTTCTAAAGACGATATTTTGGATTCCACATTGCTGCGTTTGTCCGTCTGTCTCTCACAAGCAAAATATTATAGCGATATTAGTAGGTGAAGGTTTTCTTTCGTATTTTTGTTCTTTCATTTCTTTCCAAATTGAATAAATGCCTGTTTTCACAATTGGTGGATTGCTTTCCTTCGACCCAGCATATTTTTGTAGAAAATATAAAAGAAGATATCATTTTCTCGTGTTTATCGTGCGTAAAACTATTGTAAATGTCCTTACCAAAGATATTTTCAAAAATCCATTTGGTTACATTCTATTTATGTATTTTTGCTAAGTATGACAAGTGATAATGCTGCTATCTTTTTTGTCAACTTTTTAAAGCATTTCGCCTAAGCGGGAGATCCTTTCAGGACGGTTTATTCTTCTCCATTTTTCTATTTGTCCAAGCCACGATTGGACTAAATACACATTTGTCTGTGGAGAATTTTTGTTGCTCTATTTGTTTCTGGAAGCTCTTTCTTTCTTTCCCTCTCCTTCTCTGTGTATGTATGTCTGTTTTTTTTCTGATTAATTTTCTTAGTGTAACCTAACTGGATGCAGTTCAGCCAGTCCTTATACAATAAATACGACTGGTATGCAAATGTGTTATATCCTGTAGATTTCCATTACCAAAAACATGGTGCACAAATTTTAGTAAAATATCTGAAGTGTAATGTTTATAATCACTGGGTCTTAAATAATCTGTAAAAGTTAAAGTTAAAGTCTGTAAAAGTTCAACATTGAATGCACAAACGAGTTAAAAAATAAGAGTAATTTAAGAACAAAGAATAATGAAGAGAGACAAAGAACTGAATAAACATCCACAAACAAAAAAGAAAATTAAATCAAGACTATGACAAAGATTGAACTGGTCAATCACATGATTAGACGACAAATCCTATTCGTATAGACGACGTTAAAATGCAACTTTACTATTTTGAATTTCGTTCAAACAAAGAAAATTTCTTTTACACGAGCTACATGAATAAGCTTACCAGTATACATATAGAAGTGAAAAGAAAAGAGGACCATGAACAGCTAGAGAATGACTGAATATGATCGTATTAATATATATTTGAAGAAATTTTAACATTTTCAATACAATAAACATTTTCCAAAACAAACTATTTGAAAACTAAACTTGAATATTCCACTTTTAAGAAATATAAAATGAGTAATACAACTCTTATATAAATCAATACATGATTTGCATACAAAAATAACATTAATTATGTACATCGTTAACCCTCCCTCTCCCATATGAAAAATAATTTTTGGCGTCTGTCAAACAGTTCGATTACGTTCAAATTATTGAAGAATTACTTTTTCTCCTCTTATTTAAAGTCCTCCTTCACAATGATAGTGAAATTTGTACCTGAAACCGTACGCATTTCCAATTAAACTTATTTAAAGGCCTACAGCAACTGTTTAATAACTGTCGTCTTGGGTTTGGCCCCTTACTTTGCGAAAGAATATTCATCAACGATTGTAATGTAATGCGAGAACTGTTGTGCAGTAGCAATTAGCTTACAGCTTTAGCTGATTAAAATGTGATCAATATAGGAGAGACTTATATCAGTAATATATTAAATAAAAGTGTCAATTATTATATCTAGAAAAAATGTAAGTGCCCTTAACCACATACAGTTACTTTTTCACTCTTTCAATTGTTAGTGAAAAAATCTTATTCTTCAAAGCGTAGAAAGACTAGTATTTCTCCTCATCATCATATGGGAGTATATATACAAAATGTTTTTTTTAACTTGTTAAATATTTCTTACACCAATAATCTTTACAAATTATTATTTAAACTAAAAGCAGACGCACAGGCAAGACGCCATTGCCTTACTGATACCGGCAAAAGGGATGTGGAACTGTTGCGAGCAACAGTGACAGAGGAGAACGACATAAGGAATCGTTAACAACCGTTGCGATCAGTGTTGACAACAGCAGAGGTAGAAAAAGCACCACATCAGCAGGAAAACTAAAAATCGCTAGAACGAGCTAAAACAAAGTTTGAAAGTCGCTAAATAAGGCGCCAAAGAATCATAGGCGAAAAATTTCTTCGTTTTGCCGTTATAGGCTGTCAAAAGCGTGAAAAAAGGAAAGTGTACATTTTTTATATGAAAAAACTATTATATTGTATTCATGTAGACAATGTCAAAATGCATTTCTACTAATTTCAATTTGGTTCAAACAAAATTTCTCATTCAAAAGCTACAGGAATAAGGATATCGGCAGAGATGAGAAAAAAGGGATCCACTAGCAAATATATTTGAAGAAATTTAACATTTCCAAAATAATAATCGTGCACCAAGACATAATTCCCGAAAACGGAACTTAATATTTCAGTTCTGAGCAAGTAACATATAGTTTACATACAAATATATAAGTCAGCTATGCCGTCGCCTACATCAAAAATATACTCAGCAGAAGTTCTCTAAAAGTAAAACTAATATATATTAGCCCCTCCGAAAAGTTTTCTGTGAAAGAATCACTGGTTTTCATGATCACTAAAAGACAAGTTGATATCCCCTCCTAAAATCTAAACAGCTATACAATTTCTTTGAAAGATCGCAGGGAATAAGATTTCACAAAACTACTGCATTCATTCTGTCCAACTACAAATGTTATTATAATTTTAAGTCTTTTAGGCATATTTCGCTCACGCAGTCAATCAAACTCAAGATCCACTGGTTACAAAGCATGTCCAGTATGTCTCTCATCCAGTCAGATACAACTTGAATGGTAGAAAATTCAAGAGAAAATCTAGTTGCCAACGTCATAAGGCTGTATATAGTGTAAGTTTGTGTATTCCAATACTTCTGCAGATCAACTTATTTCTCTACAGTCTGACAAGGTTTGGTTTCCTTTTCTTTTGTATCAGAAGCGCTATTTCTTCCTCAACTTAAAGCTACTAAAAAGTATGGAGGCTACATTCGCTTAATAGCATTTACCCAGGCAAACAATATTTTTTATAAAATAAGCTGACAATTCCACTCCTTAGCTACGGAAAAAATATTATTTCTGTTCTGTCAGATAACGCATATATCATCTTTGTGCAAAGTTTGGGGCAGCTAATTCTAACTGTATGTAAGCTGAATATTCTACAAAATCATGTATTTAAAATGTTCTTCCAATGATGGATTCTTGAAATATATTTAGACATATATTCTCAATCTATAAGGGAAATTTTATGGTACTTTTAATTTATTAGAAGAACTTCAAAATGTATTATTTACCATACTTTATCATAGCGATTTATTTGAATTTAGAATGATTCTTAAAATATTTCTGAGAATATTCCAGGAGTAAGTATATTCTATGAATATTCTGCAAATACGGCATTGGAAATATCTTTAAACTGTCTACTTCTTACTAACTATAGATTAATTGCTTCTATCTGTGATTCCTAATGCTGTAAGCTAGATGACTTAACATAAAACTATACTAAACATCTTAACAATAACTGGCGGCTTCAAGTCTTCTTCCTCAAAATAAGAGCAGACAACAATTGTTTTTATTTGCGGGAAACCTTAAATATAAATGACAGTTAGTCCTTTACACTTTCCACAAAAAATAATCACCTCACTTCTCAGAAAAAATAATTTAAATCCAAGAAAATGAAAAGTACTGCCAACCTTGATTATAAATGACAGTTAGTCCTTTACACTTTCCACAAAAAATAATCACCTCACTTCTCAGAAAAAATAATTTAATTCCAAGAAAATGTAAAGTACTGCCAACCTTGATTTTAGCACGCAGCGTCGGAAGTTAAGTGAAGGATACTTTTTCCTAAAATTATCTGGTTTCACTATTTGTAACTTAAGAGGAACAGTAAAAATCTTCGGAGCAGAAACTATGTTTAACAAGTAATGATAGTGTATTTACCATAAATAAAATAAAATCTTATAGCATATGTTTATTACTACAGTAAAGATTTTCACTCTTGGACTCGTGAAAGAGTGTAACTTGCTAAGCGTATTACATTAGCTATTGTATATGGATTTTAAGTGATATGAATAAATGCTACTCGAAACTGTTATTCTGATAACAGTTAAGCGAAAAGTTACTGTTGTTTATAACAGTGGTTTGTAACAGCTATAGCGCAACAGTTATATGCACCAACCACAGAAAGCCATTTTCGGAGTTTGCCATTTTTCAGTAGAATTTAGACTATAAAAATCAAAGTACTAATCTCGAAAAAGGTTTCTACAAAATATCTTTAAAATACATTTCAAAGAGTGTACATTAACATATTAAATTTTGGCGGGATAACATTTTTACTACCTCATACCCTCTAAATAATTTCTTGAAAATGAGACAGAAAAAATTAAGATAAAAATCTGAAAAAAATTTCTACAAACTATTTTTAAATTACATTTCAAAGTGTGTACAATAAAATAATAAATTTCGGCGGAATAAAATGTGTACTCCCTCGCGGAGAAATCTTCAAAATTATTTAGTTATAATATTTTAAGGGAAATAACAAAGTCAGTCAATATTCTTTCAACACTATAGTTTACAAAGTTCTCAATGTTTTCTGATATTTTCTTATCATACACATTCACAAATATATTGGGGTCGCTTTCCAAATATTTTAAAAATATTATATTTCTCTTTCATACACACATGTGTATAGGTATGGAGGCCAAAATTGTTAAAGTTTACGGCAGTTACGAAAAAAAATATTAACTAATGTTAGATGTTGTGCTAGTTTATCAGCTAGGATGCGGCCGGCTCTGTTTAAAGTAACACCCGGCGTTTGGGTTATTTACGCCCGGTACAAAAAAGTTGCGAAACCTTTGGCGTTAGTGTCTCGTAAACAAATAGTAACTATTGATATGCAATTGGTAAATTATCAAGTAAATGCCTTAACTACTTGAAGACGTTTGTTCATGTCTTTGGGTGTTTAGGTGTTATTTTAGCAAATTATTATTATGATTTAAGAAAAATGTTGTATATTTATCTTGCCTTTATTCTCGTTCCATGTTAATCTGCTACACAATCAATGCTCAAGCAGCAAATAAAAGGTCCTGGGTTCAAATCCCTCTTTTGTCATGTATATTTATATTTTGGATTTCCATTCAAAAATAAACTATGCGAAATCAACTTTCAGCTAACGATTTTCATCACAAAACATGTTCCCCGAGCACTGTAGGTGCGATACAACAAAAAATCTGCGGCGCACCTGCCAAGTTTTTACGGTAATTTATGAAATTTCTATTATATATATATATATATATATATATATATATATATATATATATATACCAAACATTATATATGTCATAATTGTAAAGTATTATCTCATGAACTTCTGAACATGATGGATGACCTAAGTAAAAGTTGCCTAAAAGTATAAATAAATAATTTTTTCTCTTGAATCTGGCGCAGTACAGAAAAATAAAGTAATTTGCCTTTAATCTGGCGCAATAACTTGCCTTTAAAATGAAGAAAGCCGACACAAAGAGTTTCAAACATGTAAGCAACACATCTTCTACACTGTTTATATTTCTGCTTCAGCCAAAGTTACATTAAAGACATAAGAAATGAAGTGAATCCACTGATCCAATAAAAAATATATATGCATCTGGCATCAGTAGCTAAATTGTGCTTAAAGTTCTCTTTTTATTTCACAAAAGAGCATAAAAAAGGTAAACGTATCCCTGTGCAATATTTAGGCGCCGTAAACTGCGTGTGAGATGTGAAGGCAACGCTCCACATTTTCTTGACCTATGGTACAAAGTGAGGTGGGGATGGTCAGTCGGACGCTTAAGCTTCCCAAGGCGTCCAAAAATGTCGTCTCGGTTTTCCCAACGGCCTCTTTCCCTCCGGTTTTCCGATCAAGATGGAATACAATCTTTGTTTTTCTCCCATCCGAGCTACATGGCCTGCCCATCTCAGTCGTCGTGATTTAATTATTCTTACAACATCGAGTCAGTCGTATAGTCCGTGAAGTTCTTCATTATGCAGTCTCCTCCATTCTCCAGTCATATCATCCCGTTCCGGCCCGTATATCTTTCTCAAGACCTACCTTATTTTCAAACACTCGTAATTTATTTTCATCTACAAGGGTCGTACTCCAACTTTCGCAACTGTAAAGTATTACCGGCAGAATAACCGTTCTGTATATTTTCAATTTCAACTTTCTTGATATTAATCGCGAGGTTAGGAGTTTCTGGAATTAATAGAAACATGCATTTCCCGATACTACCCGACTTTTTATTTCTTCTGTTACCTCGTGTTTGCTTGTTACGTATGCTCCCAAGTATTTTAATTTGTTTACTTTTTCTATGTTCTCATCCTTAAGTGTTATGTACCTATTTCCGTTATTCCCTGTGTTACGCCTTGTTATCATGTACTTTTTCACTATGTTTACCTGTAGATCTATCTCATCACACGCTTCTACTAAGACATGGATGTTACTTTGTAGAACATCTATATCGTCCCCTATTAAATTATATCATCCGCGCACGCGAACAGTTTATTCAAGCCATTCAACGTTAGTACGTTGTTTGTCCTCATTTATTTTTAAAATCGCACATTCTAACGCAAAGCTAAATAGCAGTGGCGACAAGGCTTCAATCCGTTGCGAATCTTTCAACTATCTGACATATTATTACCTACCCATACTCTGCTTATGGGGTCGCTGAGACACATTTTCACAAGTTTAACAAGTTTCTTCGGAATTCCAAATTGTACCAGGATACTGTATAGCTTTTCCCTTTTAATAGAATCATAAGTCTTCAAAAAATCAATGAATAGCTGGTGAACAGTCCCATTGTATTCCCATTTCTTCTCCAAGAAGATTTGTCTCAAGGCGAAAGTCTGGTTCAACGTGAATCTATTTCTTCTAAATCCAATTATTTCATCTACGTATACATTTAGGCGTGTTAAGAGAATATTACTTAATACTTTGTAACAGCTTGGAAGTAACGAGATTCCGCAGTAATTATTACAGTCCGATTTATTGCTTTTTTTGTAAATCGGAACTATTAAGGCCACTTTAGACGATCCAATTTCTCGTACGATCCCTCGTGTGCAATCCCATCGGTTACATTCTTGATCGTGTAAAGCGCAGATCGTACGATTTTTCATGCTATCTCCGAAGTGTTCTCTAAATAGAAACGGTCCTATTTTTCAGCGGATTTTTCGTACAATCTATGACAGCGCCCCTACTGGCAATATAGCGTGTTTTCCTATTCGGCTGTTTAGTTATGGATTACGAGAGAAAGAGAACATATTAATGTTATTACTTGATGCAGAAATTAACATATATAGTGGCATAATAAACTATTACAGGTATAAAGATATAAAACAATGTTTTTAAGGGAAGTGTAAAAAGGTCGGTGATACTGCAGGACAGCTACTTCTGCTATAGAGGAGTGGCAATACCTCAAAATGCTACGTTTTGCATTCTTATAACCATAAAAGGTACTAAATACGTGAGAAATATGTTTAAAAATATAATGACAAAGTTCTGATGTGATCTAATAGCTACTGCTTCTATATGTTGTGCAATGCAGTTAAGGTGATTTCCTTTGTTTTCCTTGTGCGTAGAGTACCGAATTTGCAGCAGGCATGATATGTATGAAAAGAAATAATGTAGAAGATACCAGTATCTTTGCAATCATATCCCTCCAATGATTTTGATAAACATATACGCTCTGTGCATCCGAAATAATGAAATACATTGAACAGTAATTACAGAAGTAGACATAATGTAAGTAGAGTGTCGACGTCAAGCCAGAGCTGTGCAAGTCAATACGTGAGCTAGGTAATTACTCGAACGAACTAATTTTTATTCAAATGTTAAGACAGCTGATCCTCCATATTCACATTTGTATACCTTGTGTGAAATGAGCCTATAAATCGCATAAAATCTACAGTACTCCTCATTTTTTTTATTTTGGAAGTATTTCATGCTTATAGGAACGTAAAACGTAGCATTTTGAGGCGT
>JAGDQP010011073.1:17124-36117 GCA_022664845.1 Lepisma saccharinum
AAGTATTTCATGCTTATAGGAACGTAAAACGTAGCATTTTGAGGCGTTTCCAGTGCTCTGTGATAGAAGTAGTTAAACCGCAGTGTTACTAATTTCCCCCATATGTATAAATAGGAGTTAATATATCGCGATTTATACACTTTTGAAGTGCTGTGTAATGTCACATATCTTGTTAACTCAGGAATATTGTAAAAACAAAACACATATGACACCGAACTTATCACCGAAGACAGCAAAATTTTCAACATTTTTTGTGTCCGCATTGAAATATATTTTTTGGAGGAAAAAAGTAGTACTAGGACAATTTCGTTACCGCTGAAACCTAGTAGAAGTTAGATTCTCTTGGTAGAAGAATTTGACGTTACAACTGAATTTCTGTAGCGTCAAGATTAATTGTTATCAATATTTTAATTCTTTTCTATTTTTTAAATGGGCTATACTTTCACAAATATCTGTGGCATAATTACCCTAAAAGCCTGAGGTGTCACAACTATAAACTCCAGCAGTTTCATCATTATCCCTCGTATCCAAAATTGTACCGTGTAAAACACTATACAATATTGTATGATTTATCTTACGAAAAATCTCGTACTATAGATTGTATACATTCTTTCATACGAGAGATCGTACGAGAAATTGTACCGTCTAAAGCGGCCTTTATTGAGGTTTTTCATTCCTTTGGAAGCTCGTTCTTTCTCCGAATAGCGTTTATCAATTTATGTATTTCCTTGATTAGTGCCGTTCATCCCGCTTTAATTAATTCCGCTGGAATATTGTCTATTCCCTGTGATTTGAGATTTTTATATTTCTTTATCGATATTTCGACATCGATCTCGTTAGGTTCGGGTATCCACGGTAATGCGGTATAGATTTCAAATTCCTCTGCTTATTCTCCGATGTGTACATTAAAATGTTTGTCGAAATAACTTTTCCACACATAGATAATTTTAGTCGGATCCGCCTGCAGATCTTCGCGTACATTTCTAATAATCCCAAACCTCGGCTGGTAACCTTTCCTTAACGAGTTTACCCCTTTGTATAGATCTCGTATGTTATTTGTCTTCCCGTTTTCCTCAATCTCCTGAATCTTCTGGGAAACACATTGCTAGCTGACGATTTGTTAGCCCCAAATATGGCGGAGAGCGCAACGTTGAATTTGGTAGTGTTTCAGTGTTGCCAATGTTCAATATAGTGGTAATATATTAAGGCCACTTTAGACGATCCAATTTCTCGTACGATCCCTCGTGTGCGATCCCATCGGTTACATTCTTTGATCGTGTAAAGCGCAGATCGTACGATTTTTCATGCTATCTCCGATGTGTTCTCTAAATAGAAATGGTCCTATTTTTCAGCGGATTTTTCGTACAATCTATGACAGCGCCCCTACTGGCAATATAACGTCCTTTCCTATTCGGCTGTTTGGTTATGGATTACGACACAAATGTTATTACTTGATACAGAAATTAACATACATAATGGCATAATAAACTATTACAGGTATAAAGATATAAAACAATGTTTTTAAGGGAAGTGTAAAGAGGTCGGCGATACTGCAGTACAGCTACTTCTGCTATAGAGGAATGGCAATACCTCAAAATGCTACGTTTTGCACTCTTATAACCATAAAAGGTACTAAATAAGTGAGAAATATGTTTTCAAATATAAAGACAAAGTTCTGATGTGATCTAATAGCTACTGCTTTTCCTATATATTGTGCAATGGAGTTAAGGTGATTTTCTTTGTTTTTCTTGTGCGTAGAGTAGCGAATTAGCTGTAATCATGATAAGTATGAAGGGAAGGAATGTAGAGGATACCGGTATCTTTGCAATCATATTCCTCCCCAATTATTTTGATAAACATATACGCTCTGTGCATCCGAAATTATGAAATACATTGAACAGTAATTACAGAAGTAGACACAATGTAAGTAGAGTGTCGACGTCAACACAGAGCTGTGCAAGTCAATGCATGAGCTAGGTAGTTAATCGAACGAACTAATTTTTATTCAAGGGTTAAGACAGCTGACCCACCCTATTCACACCTATATACCTTGTGTGAAATGAGGCTATAAATCATATAAAATCTACATTACACCTCATTTTTGTATTTTGCAAGTATTTCATGCTTATAGGAACGTAAAACGTAGCATTTTGAGGCATTTCCAGTGCTCTGTGATAGAAGTAGTTAAACCGCAGTGTTACCAATTGCCCCCATATGTAAAAATAGAAGTTAATATATCGCAATTCATATACTTTTGAAGTGCTGTGTAATCTCACATATCTTGTTAACTCAGGAATATTGTAAAAACAAAACACATATGACTCCGAACTTATCACCGACGACAGCAAAATTTTCAACGTTTTTTGTGTCCGCACTGAAATATCTTTATCGAAGTACAGAAGTAAAACTACGACAATTTCGTTACCACTGAAACCTAGTTGAAGTTAGATTCTCTTGGTAGAAGAATTTGACATTTCAATTAACTGAATTTCTGTTGCGTCAAGATTTTAATTGTTATCAATATTTTAATTATTTTCTATTCTTTTAATGGGCTATACTTTCACAAAAATCTGTAGCATAATTACCCTAAAAGCCTGAGATGCCACAACTATAAACTCCAGCAGTTTCATCATTATCACCTCGTATCCAAAATTGTACCGTGTAAAACACTATACAATATTGTATGATTTATCGTACGAAAAATCTCGTACTATGGATTGTATACATTCTTTCATACGAGAGATCGTACGAGAAATTGTACCGTCTAAAGCGGCCTTTAGATCTATAG
Source organism: Lepisma saccharinum (assembly GCA_022664845.1). Lineage (NCBI taxonomy): Eukaryota > Metazoa > Arthropoda > Insecta > Zygentoma > Lepismatidae > Lepisma > Lepisma saccharinum. Next base: position 19,913 of record JAGDQP010011073.1, read on the forward strand.
CAAAATACAAGCTGCGCTTTTACATAAACGTACCCATTGAAATCCATGTACTCACAATGAGCGACGCTGTTTTTTGGTAATCGCGTGAGGGCTCATTTTCATGAAAGCTAGCGTTGCTTGCGATTTGGGTGAGTAACCAATTAAAACACGTGTTTTTGAGACTCTCTATTACATGTTCTACGTGTAACACTTATTTCAATTGGCTACTCACCCAAAGAGCAAGCAACGCAAGCTTTCATGAAAATCAGCCCTTACGGCATGTTTTTTTTTTTTTTTTTTTTTTAAGAATTCGGCTGTAGAAAACGTCGACACAGGTGTATAAAAGTACGACTTAATCGGTACAAGAAATATATCCCATTATAGGGGGACATGTTAGGGTTGCATTGAACTAGCCGCGAGCGAACAGATCTTGTATAACGAACAAAACAACACCTTATCTAACTTTTGAAACTTAACCTAACCAATGGCAGTGAACTTCGTAAAATTTGAAAATGAGTACATAAAAGAGAACTTATTTTTCTATAAAAAGTTTAAAAGATTATCACTCGCAAGGAATCGAAGCCGGGTTAGCAGACAATACCAAGCTGGAAACTCCCCCACTGCTGTATAGCAGTGTTCTTTATGTAGTAGTACTTCACGACATGCACACGAGTCAAACCTGATGACTTTCGGTGTATGTTTTATACACCGATTGAGTTCTCATATACAGTGTTTTTCCAGAGGAGTTACCGGGAATATTACCCCCCAGACTGAGTCAATCCCCCCTCCAATGATAAAAACACCAAATATTGTAACAACAAGAGCTCATTCAATGTTCTTCCAGAATCACAACCCTGGTAGTAAAGCGAACAAGAAACCTTGAAAATTCTCAATTGCAAAATTTTAGTCTATGTCACTTAGAGTAAGTAAACATTTCTTTGTGATACCTATTCAAGTTTTTTTTTTCTTTCTGAAACTGCAACATTTTGCAGAGGTGGTTAGTTTCTGCAGAAAACAAAAGACTCAGTTTGAGGGATCATAAGCAAGGTTGTAGTCGAGAGTGTAAGGAAGTATACACCGTATAGCTACCCTCTGATTATTTTTCGACATTATCGTATACCTTCTGCTAAGATGTGTATATCATCTAAACATTAAAATAATAATAATAATAATAGTGTTGATTCAACACTTTTCACTGTCCCATAGCGACCAGTAACACAACAAACATTGTTTATTTCTGTTATTCATGTTGATTCAACACTATGCTAGTGCTAGAATGACACTATTCATTATGTTGAACGAGAATTGACGACACATACATTCTGTTGAATCACCTAAATCAACACCGTTTGTTATGTTGATTTATCACAAAAAATGGTGGTCGACCTGGGACACCGGTGTTGAAATAACAGCCATTTTCTGCAGTGAAGTCTCCACTTTAATAATCATAAACTAAAATATCTTCAGCGTATCTCATCTGAAAATTCTGAGACTGCAGCACCTATCATAAGTTGACGTAATGCTTTTTTGAAAGAACGGAACTTATGCCACAAATATAAACTTTACATATCTATATCTATATCTCTCACACACACACACACATATTATATATATATAATAAATCACAGCCATATTCAAACCACTAGTGAGGCCTCTCCCCGAACCCAGCATCGTGAGAACAATTGGGGAGCTGCTGTGAATAAAAGACAGTGGTGATCACAGTGAGAGCTTCGTATATATATATATATATATATATAATAAATCACAGCCATGGATGAGGCCTCTCCCCGAAGGGAGGAGTTGGTTTACTGCTCCCACGCTGACCAGACGGGTTGGGAAAGGAGAGCCGAAGCTCTCACTGTGATCACCACTGTCTTTTATTCACAGCAGCTCCCCAATTGTTCTCACGATGCTGGGTTCGGGGAGAGGCCTCACTAGTGGTTTGAATATGGCTGTGATTTATTATATATATATAATATGTGTGTGTGTGTGTGCGAGAGAGAGAGAGGGGGGGGGAAGAGATAATTAAATGGTAAATAGATTATTGGATGGGGTGGTTGCATGAATGTGTGACATAATGCATTATTTTTCATATACAGTAGATACAGAAAAGTTTCACCAACATAATCCATTGGATTATATGTCCTCTTACTTCTTTCAGCACTTTTTTTTTTTTTTTTTTTGCGGAGGGGAATGTTTTTTTGGCGTGTAAAGAAAGCCGGAAAAGCAGCTCGTTCTGTAAAACAGTGAAAGCAAATGGGTGGTTTATATATCAGCGTCGACGTTTTCTGCTACTACGTCCTGAAAACCGTCGTGTTCATAAGAACGCGAGCAGCGAAAAGCCGTTTCAATGGGTATGTTTATGTGACCACTGAACTTGTATTTTCTCAGCCGTAGTGTTGTCAGGCGTTCTTGAGTCAAGTTTCTCAGAGGTTTCTTTCTCTCCAAGTGGCTATGGCATGCAAAAAGGCACTGGCAACACTGTCCAACTACTTTTTCTTTCTTCCATTTGCCTCCTACACCTGCTACACGCAGTACGTGTATAAAAAGATACAAAAGGAAACGTATCTGCGCAACAAAACGCCATGCATAAAAGGGGTCTAAAGTTTAAACGTTGCAACAAGCACATCATTCACTCATCTTTAGAATTACACTGAAACCTCGTTTATCCGAACTTGATGGGACTGGAACCTATCCGGATAAACTAGATTTTCGATTTTTCATGTTATATGCGCTTGCAAGTACAGAAATACAGTAACATTTTTATTTTGTAAAAAATATAATTTATTAGTAATAAATTAAGTGCAAATACGTGGTACAACAGTGCACATTTTATTTACACTGAGCAGAATTAATTAGATTTAATTGTATACGATGTGCAAGTATCTTGAAACCGACCAAAAATTGCTTCTTTTTTTTGAACATCGTTTCGGATAGACGAGGTTTTAGTGTATTTGTTTCCAATTTCTAAAGAAAAATATGGCTTTCTCGAATACAGAAGGGCAAATAAAAAGTACATGATACCAAACGTGAGAGTAGCTGAAACGAACAAGCTAATGTACAAGCTGAATAAATTGAAATTGAAATTGAACAAACAGACCAACAAAAAATTGAAGAATCATGTGGCTGTTGCGAAACACTGTAACCATAGCATTAGCTGTCATTAAAATGCATTTTGTTTCGGCGGAAGTTTTTCTCATGGAGTAGCGTCAATACGCAAATGTTTCTGATTCCGCTTACACCATCTTTAGAGTTTCTCCCTATTTTATTTTTCATATGAAAACGGAGGGATTGTCATGTAGGTCTAATCATGATAACAAAAAAAAAATGTCATCAATTTAAATTTTAACGATAATGATATTGTCATGCCTTCAAATTATCTGTCGTTTGTTTCAAAATCCTGCCAAAATACGTCCGAATAATTTGAAAATATAGGCGTTTTTATTCTTAGAATGTAGGCCTATATGTTAAATTTGGAATTGTTTTCCCTAATGTATCAGAAAATGTTAACAAGAGATTATGTTGTCTCAATCACAGTCTGTGTTTCATTAAGTTATCTTTATAGCCGTAGTTTGTTTATGTTAGAAGGCACGCGGTACCACCACAACCAATACAAGATCACAACATACAACCACACTTTCTCTGATAAACTGGATTCTCGCTTGATATGTAATGCGCATTGTGCCCGTCATCTGTTTTGGACGAACTGCATGATATCTGCAACTGGGCAATCTGACGTATCGTCTGTAACTGCACCTGCGGTAGAAATGGGTGTTTCAGTGGCAGTTTGGTGTTATAAATTTCGTTAATACCTGAAACGATTAGATATTCAGGTAAATTTCAGTGTGTTATTGTGAGAACAATTTAAACTTTATGTTATACCCATGATGAGGGAGTAAAGAAGTACATAAATAGTATACGTGTAATATATTTTAGAAGGTGACATAACACATTAGTGGGTGCTTAACAAGAAAAAAAGTGACAACAAATGTGTTGGTGTATTACAAAGATATCGAATAAATCATAATGCGTATTTTTCAAACGGAAAGGTAATATTAATCATGCGATGTGAGTGTATGGTACCGGCGACGTCTTTTCAATTTGTGTATCAAGCGGAGATGTCTGTTCATCACTCATATTTCCGAAACAGATGTGTGATTAAATTTGTACTAGTGCAATATGAATTAGCGTAGGATATGTATTATTTTCTGTTGTCAGTAGATCAGTCTCATTGTTTTGAAATTTAACGACAGAAGTTTGTTTTTATTAAGGAGAAGAAATGCGAAGAAAAATAATCTTTAGTGTAGTATTCGACTGTGATTGACTTTGTTTACTGTTTCGGTTCCGTCTGTCTTATACTGAAGTAGAGCCGTATGCTGTCACTCTCAGAAATATTTAGTTTAGGTACCTCTGCAGTTTACAGGCGATGCTTAGCTCGTCTATTCATTGACTGTAAATTTCACTTATGCAGAGAGAGAGATATATATAACGTGTTATCATTGTTGCGTTATTCTTCACTTGGCAATACAATCGTTAGGAGACTCTCAAAGGAGTAACAACAGCACCTGTATGCTCTGTCTACAAAGGTGTTAATTGGTTTTAGGGTTTAAATTCCGTATCGGGGGCCAACATTTGCAAGATTTTCTTGGTTAGGTTAGACCAACCCCCGATATGGAATAAGAAAAGATTTTTAGTTTGTATTTGAAATAAAATAAAATTATGGTTCACTGCGAAATGAACTCCGTTTACACAGCGTGCAAGGGTGTTTTGCTACAAAGGTTATTGCGTCTTCTTCTATGTAACGTAATGCGTTAAGTATATTTACAATAAATATGCGGCTTGTGTATAGTATGTACCTTCCAGTTCAATTGGACCTGCCCTGACATTAACAGTAAGCTGGTTTATTTTTATTTGTAACGTAGCTAACCGAATTTTACTTAACCTGAAATTGGAACGGTAATTTATACATTATTGATAAACGAGAAATCAATTCGGATGATTGAGATCAGTGCAAGGAATGGGCTATACTGAAACAAAATAAAGTAAATACTGTGGTATGCGGTAATTGACACAATGTGGGTTCATTCCTATCACGGAACCCGTTAAGTGTATGGATTATCGTATCTCCATTGCAATCAAAGTGATTAGGATCAAGTGCGGTACGCTCTAACGGTAACGATTTGACCACCGAGAGAAGTAGAGAGAGCGAGATGTGGCTTTTCTACGTTCCTCTATTTGATCTTATACATCGAGTGCAGTGGTCACACTAAGCTACACCCTGGAACCAGAAATTATATAATTTGTTTAATATTCATAACATCCCCAACTCTTTGTCACGGTATGCGGAAAAAATGTCAGGATGAAAACGCAAGACGGGAAAAATGGCAGATTTATATTGTGAAAATATGCAAAGTGGGAACGAAAATAGCTTGAAAGAGTAGTAAGTCTCTTTTAAAAATTTCAATTCAAAGGAAAGTTCGGTTTAATTTTTCTTTTATAACTAGAAGGAAATTTGATTATTTCTAACATAACTTCACTCCCAACAGGAGGAAATTCCATGTGATTCTTAACAATCAAATATGATTTTACTTGCTATCATTAACCTACAGTGTTTTTCTTAACAGCTTATACTTTCGTTCAGAGCTGCGGGAAGTCTGAAATAGATCCATTTTCCACAACTACGCAAACTATCTGAAATGTAGATGTTACCCCGATACTCTTTTATATTAGTTTTCCTACTCAGTGTGTGTTGTTGCTTGCTTAACAGTCATTTTCACACCAGTAAAGGGACGAAGGTATATCAAATACTGAAATCATGATATAGATTTACTTGCCTTTATGCTATTTTGAATGAATGTATGTACAGAATGTTCATTTTTTTCTGTTAACGTAAAACCTGTTCGTGTTCATTTAATTAATACTTTAGTCATTCATTCATCTATCTGTGTATGCGCTAATTCGTTTATTAATTAGGTGTAATTCATGTTTCTGCAAGAGAAGCAGGAAATATATAATTTTATTTGTATATTTAAATTAAGATTGAGACCCGCTGGCGCTCCGTGTCTTTCTTTCTTTTATTTATTTTTTAATTATAATTATTTGGATACACAGTAGATACATTGTTGCATGACCTCTATATAAAGGGAAAGAGTAAATGCTTTTCATCACCGATCAGTCTGATGGTCATATTGACTGGAATTCAGTAGTTTGGAATCTACTTAAAACTGTAATCCGTACTATGTACATTCGCATTGTGTCCATCTGATTAAGAAACCTTCAAACCATTATGAGCAACAAAGTTTCCCCCCCATACACAAAAGTCACAGTCAGTTTGTTCAGAAATCCGTATGAGCTGAAAATAAATTTTCAGACAGGTTTCAGCAACTTTGACCCATTGACGGAATTTAGAGCAGCAGCTCTCAGGGGATAAGAATTCTTAGAGATATTTTTTCGGAATGTTATTGTGGAGCAGGATGTGTCAAGAAGAAATACCATATAATATGTAAACGTAATGCCCTAAATTAGGGCTGCCAGACGTCCTCTTTTTAAGCACAGTTCTTTAGTTCGGGTTCTTTTTTCAGTTGAGACACTATTTTGGAGTGTCTCATTTCAGTATTGACAAAAATTGTCATTACTTCACACTTATCTACGTACTTGTATATAATGACAAATAAAGAGTTCCAAGTAGCTGCTAATTTAGCGTATTTGTAGAATGTCGGAAAGCTAATACGAAGGACCCGGATCGAATCCCGTGGTCTTGTTTATATTTTTTTTCTTTACGAAAAATAACTTTTCTCTTTATATATATATATATATATATATATATATATATACACGCATTTAGGAAATTTAATAAAATTAGTGACCAAGCGCACGTAGAGGTTAGGTAAGTCAGGTACGGTGTTTCTTTTTTATTACACACACGATTAAATCTTGTTTTCCCCCCACAAGTAGCCAAGTGTGACGTCATGACAGTTTCTGTCAATACTTAAATGAGATATTCGTGTCTTATTTCCGTTTAGATGTTATAACATGCGGGCTAGAAGATATGCCACCATAAATGCCTTATGGTCATAACAAATAGGTTGTAATTAACGTTTTGTTAGCAACACTACAACGCGTTGTCAGAATTGAAGTATGTTGTCACTAAAAATGTGCTTACATTACAATAATGTCTGGTTAATAATACCAGATATCTGTAAAAGTTCGTGCCGCTGGGACGAAAAGTGAAATTCAAACGGAAGGTGCCGGAAACTCTGTCTGCGTGACATCAGATGTTGACATTCCCGTCAACCGTCAGTCAGTGCAGAGTTGTGAGGCATGTCGGTCGTGCCGAAAAGAGTTCGGTAGGAACTACAATCCTGAAGTGAACATGTCAAAGGATGTTTTACGGCCGTGTTTACTTTATGAGTTCAAATTGGGCAGCAATGCTGCAGAAGCTGCTCGAAAGATATGTTCCGCATTTGGAGAGGCATCAGTGAGTGAGCGCGAAAGTGGTTCAGTCGTGCATCGGGAGATGAGAGCCTCCAGGACAAGCCTCGAGCTGGGCGTCCACCAAGTGTCGATGAAGCCATGCTGAAAGAGGCAGTCGAGCAGGATCCTTGTAAAACCTGCCAGGGGCCTGCAGAGAGGTTTGTTGTATGTGATGAAACCATTCGATTGCATCTGCATAACCTTGGGAAGACTGATCAAGTGGGTGACTGAAGAAAACCAGCTCCAGTGTCTCACCATCTGTGCTTCCTCGCTGTCACGTCACAGACAAGCATCCTTTCTGGAACGGATATTGACATGTGACGAGAAGTGGGTACTCTACGATAACCGGAAAGAAAAACATCATTGGTCCACTGGTTCGGTGTCATTGACTGCCAAACACCCCATTCATTAACAGAAGGTGATATTGTGTGTGTGGTGGACCAGTGATGGTATAATTCATTATGCATTTCTCGACAGTGGGAAAACCATCCCAGACGCTGTCTATTCGTCACAGTTATAACGGGTTTCAGATGCACTGCGTCAAAAGCAGCCAACACTTGTCAATAGGAAACGAGTTCTGTTGCTTGAAGATAAAGCCAAACGGCGAAAACGACCAAGGAGGTGATCAAAACACTTGGCTGGGATCTTCTCCCTCATCCACCTCAATCACCTGTTTTTGGCAGTGGACAACCACCTACGGGATCACCAGTTCCGAAATCGACAAGATGTCACGCAGGCGATCGACAGGTGTTTCGACACTAGAGACAAGAAGTTTTTCAAACACTGAACTAAGCTTGTAACTCGTCAGGAACATGTAATTGAAGCCGAGGTGGATTACTTTAATGAATAAACTGCACGTACAAGGACATTACTGAGTCGTTATTTCTAACGTATGCAGACGGCACACGAATTTGTTTGGTTACCTGTTTTTTTTTGTTTTTTCCTTCTGATTATTTATGTTAAGTAGCCTGCATTAATTAAGGTTCCTTTATATTAGGTTAAATGGTATTGCACTGTGTTACATTAGATGAGTTTTACTTTGCATACCCTAAACTGGATTTGCTTCCTTGTGTTCACTTGCCGACTGACGTACTTAATATTACAAGAGTGGATATTATTTTAGCTTGCGCCGGAGGACGTTCTTAAAAGCCTTAAGGAACATGTAGGGGAAATTTTGACAAAACGGGGAGGTGTGCCCCCAAATCGGACTGATAGTGCTATCAAGCGTGTAGAAGCTAAACAACTTACTAGATGTATTACAGACGCAGTTTCTTTAGTTGTAGTGGTGATTTCACGGATAGCGTGCTTCCGAGTGAATTTTGTTGAAAAGATTTAGGGTATTTGTACGCTTTGATTTATTTTAGATCAAGTCTGTTCTTCGTTTGTGGATTCGTTAAACCTGGACTGGAAAATTTAAGTACCTCGCTTTATTTAATAGGTATTTAGGTGCAGTATCATGGTAGTTCATTTGATCTTATGCAACTTGATCAGCTGAGCCATCTCGAAATCTTAAAACTTAGCCAGTCGGACAAAATGGGGCTCGCTATTTGTGTCGAGATTCTAAGTAGGTATTTTCTGAAACATATTAAGATACTTTTATGTGACGATAAAATGAGGCGTTCAAAACTATTTTATAATTTTTGTATAACTTGTCAAAACAGAAAATATATTTTCATCTATCTTCACAGTGATTAATTTATAGAAATTTTATCTTCCTAAATTATTACCACTCTTCTTATAGTTTTTGCACTCGCAAAGGGCGGTTGTAGGGTTTTGTTAATGATTTTCGATGTGTGATGGAATTTACTATTAATTAAAATGGATTTTTATCATATCGATTGGGCAAAACCGACTTTTTCTGAAAATATAATTTCCAGGAAAAACAAAAGCAGAAATGAAATATTTCACTGTATCCCTTAGTAGTAGAAGGGCGAAAGTTTAATTGAAGCAAAAGAGCATTCTGGTTAGTTGTTTTTTTAGAGGGCTCGGAACTTGATGAAATGTCATCTTTTCCCTGAACGTTCGGAAACGATGCGGATTATAATAAAAACTCATGTCACCCTAAAACTGAAGCAAAAACTGTGATTTAAATTTTTCATTTTTAATCGTTTTCGGTTTAATGGTCATTTTTTAAAAGGATTTACTGTTATTTTCAACATTTTTCTACTTGACATTTTTTTTTTTTTTTTACATGTTTCACACATTCAAGCAAATTAAATACAAAACAAAAAAGAATACTTATGATTTTAATAACTTAACGCTGGAGAACAGAAAAGCCAGGTGTTAGGTCAGGACACTGGAGAGGTAAAGGAAGAATTGGTTGCAACTTCAGGCTGAACAAGAAATTGTCTCTACATTCCCATTTTAGAAATACCTGGAAACGACTGAGGAACTGGCCGTGAAGAAGTTGAGCGAAGTCCACAAAGAAAATCATGAAAAGTGATACTACTTTCCTTTCCCCACACTGTAGCGGACGAAAACGTTGTTTTCCATGTTACCAAATTCACTTAAGCCTTATGTTTCTTTCCCGTAGCATGAGAATGAAAATCATTTACACTTGTTTCCAAGAGTTATATATTATTCTAACACAGACCAGATTCTAGAACTGAAACATCATTTAAAAGATCGGAAGATAGAAACTGATTTTATAGAAATATCGGATGTGGCTCCAGCGGTACCGGACTTTAAATCTGATTGGGGAATCATGTAGTTCAATGGTGTACTGCAATTCAGAACAAGTTGGATGTGCAAAATTATATTTTCTTAATCAGTAGCATAGACAAGAGTAAATATTTCTCTGCCCTTGTGTTTTAGAATCTGCATATATATTTTTTTCGTTTTGTGTTAAGTTTGAGTCATTATTAGTTTTTTTTTTTTTCCTTGTGAAAGACCCTAACACTAGGTAAGCTAGTAAAACGTTCATAATCCCTAATATGAATTAACATTTAAAATTTTTCTAAAGTAAAATGAATAAAAAAAATCCGTCTAGTTTTGGCTTCGTATATTCACTGTTCTTTTTAACTTATATCAGGTTTCGTCTGATCATGCAAATATCATGATGCCTTAATTTAGTTTGTTCACATGATTACATAGTAGAAAAGCATCTTATAGGTCATACTCAGGGATTTTTTAAAATCATCAAGTTTCGAGCACTACAGTACAGTCAAGTATAGTTATGCCTCACCGGTTTGTCCAACTTTCCCCTATATACAGCTTAAATAGAAAAGAAAACGTTCACAGGGTGAAATAACCGTTGATTTATTGAAGTTTTTCCATTTTTTTTTATAATTTCTGAAATAGTAGTATACAAGAAGATACTCTTACTAGCAACAGAATTTATATGTGTAAAATTCTGTGCCTCCTAGAATACGGTCTAACTGAATGCTTTGCCATGTACATATACCTTTTCTAATATAAATGTATCGGTACGTATGAACAGGGCCGGATTAACGTATGGGCTGTAGCCCAGGGCACCCAATGCTTCAGGGGCCCCGCCAAAAGTAAATCAGTTGCCTATGTAAATAGTAAGCACTAGGTCAGGGACGTCCTAATGCATGGACACAGTGGCCAGTTGTCTGGGGCCCTAAACCTATACGGGTCTATTCCCGTCCATGCTAATCAAAATACTTCTTACAAGCACTGACTTTTCTAAATCCTTAATTTGATCATATTTTATTCAGTTTGGAAAAGTATTGTACGTCAATGCTCTATCAGTAAAGGCAAATGTTAAGTGATATCTGGTAAAATATGATTAGGATTTCAGAATACTGAATTTTAAATTTCAATTCAGAATAATAATATTACTGAATTTTCAATGCCGATATTTAAATTTGTATGAATGATTATGCCAACGAGGCAGAACATTTGGTAGCGTGTTGGCCTTTTATTAGGAGATCTCAAGAACGATTCCCGGTAAAACTTCGGAAAACTGTTTTTGAGCCATTCTAGTAACTTTTGTCTTCGGCCCCTCCCAGTTATCCGTCACGTTCTAGTTAAAATCCACAATCACAAACACCCATGCCCCAGCCACGATTCGCACCCGGGACATTCGTAGGTTTGCTAGCTTAGCACCCTAACCCACACGGCTACAACGTCAGCAACGATTCCCAATGCCGAACATCTTGACTGAGGTTTTTCCTGATTCCGTCAATCACACTAGGCAAATGTTAGGATGGTACCTTAAATAACACAGTAGAACAATATAAGAAATATGAACAAAACGATTTAAATTATTTCTGTTAAATAGCTAAAATCTACATTCTCTGATAAACAATTCTCTTATTTCAAGAGGTATTATTATTTTTAACTTTTGCTGCGTATTTATGTCCGAATGAAGGCACCGTAGCTCATGCAGTAACGCGTCTGACTACGAATCTATCGGCCTGGGCTCAAATCCCGGCCAGGACAGTGTAGGTTTTTCTTCAGTGCTCCCATACCTGGTGCTTTGAGATGTATCAAATCGAGTACCAGAGTGTCCTTGGTACTCTTGGACACCTTGGGAGGTAAAGGCGGTTGAGCGTCAGACTGACCAGTGATAGCTTTATCTTTCATTATTTTTTTATTTCTGAAATATAGCTGCGTAATATTTTAAATAAGTGAATTTAAAAGTCATTGTTTTTAAGTATGGGAATAAACTTATTGTAAATCTGTACGATGAATTAGTAACGGAAAGTTTATTGGAAAGGTTTCTTTAACTTTGTGTGGTGCCAGCACAATTCTGTGACGCATACAAGACCTGATAAAAGACATTTAAAAAGTTACCTCTCCAAAATTCTTTACAGGTGCCCAGCTCTGTCCTCTAGAAAAATAGTTGTCCGAACACAATATTTGGTTGTCGAAAACATGGCGTTTCTGTACAATCTCCCATAAGGGATAATTTCTTTCTCTGATCTTTAAACCTGTTTTTCTCGAAACTGTAGAAATGTTACTTATCAGGTTCTTGCATTCACCCACGGAATTGCACTGTGTGTTTTTATCCTGAGGCGATAAAATCAAATTTCTGATAAGTAGGCCAAATGTAATTGTAAGTATAATTTGTAAATGTAAATAATTGTAAGTAAGTGTAATTTGTGATGTAGTAACATTTGTTTCTATATTGCATGTGTTTCATTAGGAATGTGTCAATTTTGAAGAATCTTGGGCTGAACATCAAATATTTCCTCGTTCAATCATCTGTTAGATCAGTTATACATTTATTGTTAATTTTTCACTAAGCTCACGTACCAATATCCAAAGATTCGCGTGCCATAGTTTGAAAAACTGCTGTTTAGTGCAATAATATCTAAAAGTGATAAGTATTGGAGTTACCTGTTCGGGTTGGGATAAATTTAGATTTACGAGTCAAGATACGAAGTCCTTATTGGGCTTTGTTTACTAATATTAAAATATTTATTCGAATTCGAATTTTAAAAATAAATCCCAAACAGTATTGAGATTTGTGTAACTGCTTGTGGTGAAACTTATGATTTATTTTTTATTCTAATATTAGATATATTTTTTTAAAGCATATTTATTGTACAAATAATGAATTTTGCTATTGATCAAATTTTATTTACCGTTTCCATGGTGTGTGTGTGTAGGCAGGGGTCCGAGTACATTGCTTTGTCCAAGGGCCAGCAATGATGTTAGGACGACCCTGCACAGGAGACAGGTAGATGAGGCTTTAACAGAATCAATAGTTCGGGCCCCCCAAATAGCTTAATCCAGCAGTGCTTATGAAGGTACGTTTAATCATCTGAAAACTTATTTGCCGACTGAGGCAGAGTTTTATGTTCACAACAGCTATGTGTCCTCTTTTTTTTTTTCAGTCGAAATCTGGCAGCCCTACCCCGTATCTATCATTTGAAACAACTTTTCCACGTTTTCAGTATGTTGATTGATTACCATGGTTTACTGTATATGTATAGTAGTCCCACCGCCACTCTGAATCACCGAGCCGCCGTAGCTCAGTGGTAGAGAATTGGCATAGCATTCGGGGGTCGTGTGTTCGATTCCAGGGGCCTCATCAGGCAAATGCCGGGGTGGTACCTTCAACATAGGCTCTGGCCGACGCCTTCCCTAATTCTTTCCCCTCCCCTATCCCGTCCTGAGCCTTAGATACCTAAAGACCATAAATAAAATTCAAATTTCACTCTAAATCACAGTCAAATTTGTAGAGAGGAGAGGGAATTGTAAAATCAAACAAGGGCGGCGCAAGAAGTTTTTGGTTACTCATGTACCAAATAATTGTTACTTAAGAATTTGATTTTGAAATTTATTTAAGGTCTTTTGGGGCAACTTTGGCTCATGCCTGCTACTTAAGGCTCAATCCCAGTGGGGTTTCCTGCCTTTTTCGTTTTACGTTAATTCAGAATCTCGAGCAGGTAAACATAATTTAACTTTAACAGACCAAAGTTCGTTTGGTACTTCAATAATGAGTTCAATTAGCTATAAGGAAATGTTGGTAATAACTTCAGGATTGTGTGCAGACACTTTTGGAACATTATTCTGTCCCAAAAGTGTCTGCGCACAATCCTGAGGTTACTAATAGCATTTCTTTAAAACTAGTTGTACCAATTATTGAAGTACGAAACGAACTGGTCTGTGAAAGTTAAATTTTGTTTACCTGCGCTGAATTTAGCATAGTTGATGTAAAACGAAAAAGGCGGGAAAATCCACTGGGATTGAGCCTTAGGAGGAGGCTACAAGAACAAATGGATAATGTAAGTAAAAGCCAAATCACATGTCCCACAGAAGAGCAAAACTACACTGGACTTTTCAAGGCTGAACACTAACATGTTTTACGTTAAGTAATGAAAAATGAACAGTCTGTACATATGTTCATTAAAAATAGCATAAAGGCATGTAAAATCATTGTACGATATCAAATATACTCGTATTTGCATGTTGAGAATCACTTGGAATTTTCTCTTCTTGGGAGAAAAGCTATGTTAGAAGTAATAATTATCCTTCTAAAAGTCTAGTTATAAAAGAAGGGTTATACTGAATTTCCTCTTGAATTGAAAGTTTAAAGACATACTTACTACTGCGTCAATCTATTTCGTTTCCACCCTTTCACCTTTAGGAACTTTGAAATCTAAATTTCTCTTTAGAACCTTTGAAATTTTACTTGTTTGGGCTTTGCAGCGTCAAGTCCACATTACGCATCTTCGTGGGAGAAGGTCGTTCGGCAGGTGTAACAGGGGAATAATCATTCATGATGTTTAGTGTTAGCAGGACTCGAACCGTGCGGTCTCTTCATTGCTTATCGGTAGTACGTGACTTCGCCATTAGACTATGGGGTACTGTACTTTTCTGTTGTAGTGCCTCTTAATTGCTTCGCGTGTTTTCGTGTTACTACATTCTCGCTTTCATACTTTTTGTATGGGTATACGTATCCACTCGTATTTTTGTATAAATTATTATTTCTGTTCTTTACCAGATGAAATGTTGGTGTCTTAGCCAAAACAACTACATGGTCAGAAGATGACCACAGGGTTACGCCATATTGCAACAGAGCCTGCAAATTTGAATCAGAAATATTTTGGTATGGACAAGAAGAAAAGTCCTCGACCAAGAAATAAGATAAAGACTGTTGCAGGCCACACATCAGATTCGGTAAGTAATTCCAGTATCTTGCTTCCTAGCATGGACATTTGCATGCTGTTGCTGCATGTGGGTGTATGACTTTCATAAGATTTTGTTTTCATTGAAATTGTTGCATTCTTCTTCTTGTTCTGACAAGCAGTTCTCCTAGTACCAAAATTCTGAATGTGTATTGTATTAAATAATAATATTTATATGTATGTAAGTAATTTATTTTTGTCTAGGTTGGAAGATGTGCCTGAGTATTTCAGTACTTGGCAACGCCATATCTTCCCTTCTCCCTGTAACTTAATTGCAGCATCAGTCTCTGAAATATGCTTTGTGTGGTTTAGCTGAGTCTTAAGAGTAATGTGTGGTTGCAAGAAATTATGTTAATGTCGACTTCCGTGATTCCTCTTATATATTCTTGAAACATATAACCGTGAAAAGGTGAAACGATCATCGGAACATAGTTGCTGAACATGACAGTCTTGTTTTCATGAGGTATCAAAAGAATCGTGTTATTAATAAATCTTAAAAGCTGCTTACCTGCTATCTGGTAATACTGTACATAAATACCTTTGAAGCTAATGATATAGAGTTGCAATTATTCTAATTGCTTGCTTGTCCAACAAACTATTATTTTTCAACTTCTGTATATATTTTTTTTCTGTTTTATATTTTTAATCTGCATATTTCTGAATCGATCAGGTGTGGTGCATATCATCTCAATAACATGCATTCTTTTTGGGCTTATGTACATGTTTGCTCAGAACATTAAGTTTGCAATGTGGAAGAAGCAATTGGAAATACAACATAAAAGTGCAACTGTCAGAAGTTGAAATTTGCTATCAAAAATCAGTGAGTTAATATCAAAGATGGTAGACTTGAATATTCTTTTCTTATTATTTCTTCAAATTAACTTATCAAATTGAATCATATACTATTTTCATCTCTTCTTATACACCAACTCATTATTATCAAAGCGTCAGCATTTACTTTTATCAATGTCTGCGTAAAGGTCTCATTTAAGAGGTACCAACGCTTAAACAATACGAACGAAAGAACGAACGTAATACTTTTAGGGTCGGAGGTTTATGGAATAGTTGTAAAATTAGTATTACTACATTGTTTCGAAAAGATTTATTATTATTATTATTATTATTATTATTATTATTATTATTATTATT
>JAGDQP010011073.1:36127-53974 GCA_022664845.1 Lepisma saccharinum
TTATTATTATTATTATTATTATTATTATTATTATTATTATTATTATTGGTGGTGGTGGTGGTGGTGGTGAACGTGTGTAATTTATAATGTTCTTCCAACTAGAATACTGTAAAACATATTGACAAAAGTACTTCTCTGATTTTAAAGTCTTGTAATTATCGAATGCTGCTTTCGTGGTCTGAGTCAGTTTTCTTTAGTTCAAATCCCAGTAGTCTTTGGTTTCGAATCCCAGAACAAACATATATTTGTTATAAGTTTCAGTGTAGAATAAGCTAGTGTATCTGAAACATTAACATCTTTTTTTTTTTATTCTTCGGAAATGAAACTAGGTTTCTCCGAGTCGTGATGCCAAGCTTCCTTTGTACTTATTCGTGTTTATACTCTGGTTCTTCAAATTACTCCACTGACAGAACTTTTATATCACGTCCTTTAACAGGCAATACGTAAATCTTTTACGAAAATACTAATGGAGAAAGAAGGGTAACTAAATTTTGTAAGGTTCCACTAGTATGTTTTTCAAGGATAGAACAGAATCTAACAAACGTAATGCACTATGTCGTTGCATTTTGTGCAAGGATAACATATTTTCGCATAAGCAGAATGAATACAGATGTGTGATACTTAACGTGTATGCTGTAAAACAGTTCTTTAAATACTAATTATATATATATATATATTCCGACGTTTTCTTTAACTATTGTAGAGTTAATTTTGGAAATACCATAAATACACAACAGAGAACATTAAAAAAAAGCTGAATATGATAAGAAAAAACCTACTAGCTACAAGTATGCTATGTTGCTTATGACGTATGAAATCAAACTGGCACTGAATTTGATCTCTTTTTCCAAATTTTTAATTCAGTTCATCCCAAATTAAAATTCCCCTATGATACAGAAAACCTGAACAAAGTCCACTTCCTAGATTTATCCATAACTATATCAAATAATACATTCCAGACTTCTATGTATAGGAAACCCTCTTGCTTCATGATAAACACACATCAGGACTTCAGCCATTCTTTCACCTCCAAATCTAATATTTGGATTTTTTCAACACGAAGAAATTAACTACATCATATCCGTAGGCCTAAAATTGAATACAGCAAGAAAATTTTACAGAATGTACATAATTCAGTCCAAAAATCTTCAAACAGCCACAGTCCCTACGGAATTGACAACATAATAAACTTTGTTTTCCACATCCTTTATTAATTTGCCGCAATGTAAGAAAATTCATTCTACAAATACATAATGTCTGTATGTTCAACCAAATCTCTTAACTTCATATATATTTATAAAGTTAATGGTATTGTTCCTCAATTACCTCGCTTACAAATGTTTCATATTAGTACACTTTGTGAATAGCATCTGTCATTAATTCAGACATTGTCTATTTCCTGTTACACGTCCATGGCACTTCCGTTTCGTCATAGTGAACATAGAGTATTCATAGTTAAGGCTCGAAATAATTTCTTCTGACTTAGCGTCAGTTCTGAAAATCAGGCGCCACAATAATACAAATAGAATTTGATGCATAGACCTACATGTTTTGGCCTTAAATTATAGTTACTGGTATAAAAAGTACAAGCTTACATTAGGCGATCCCTCGAAGATTACTGCAGTTGAAGGCAGTATAAGTGAAGTTTTAGAAAGCACACGACTGTTCTGTAACTCGCCGGTTGACGTCTCGGTACACAAGGGATGTAAACGAACAACACTCGTAACTCAACGGAATTAAATATATTTGATTTTCAAGGTGAATTGGAAACTTTGACTATATCTATAATTCACAGCCACATTTAATCCACTGCTGGATGAGGCCTCTTCCGGTTAGTCTTTACCATAAATACTGTTACAACTTTTGATGGAGGCTATATGTCTGCTCCTAAACGCCTGCACATTCCCGAGGTACAAAAAGTACAAAATTGGTTTGATTCACCTGTTAGATCTAATTGTGGTAGAAATCAAATACCTAAATTTTTGATGGTATCTCTTGGAAATCGGTTCTTTCACGGAAGTTATCACAGTTGTTTCGAGACACCGACACTTGAAATCCAGTTTCCTTACCTTCAATACATATCGCGGACAACAGCAGTGAAATTATAAATTCACTTTTTTTGCATAGATCAAAGATAGAAGGTATATGATATATATGAAGCCTTTAATATATTTCACCTTGAATTTGATATGTACTCAGAAACCCAGAACTGAATAAGGGCAAGAATATTTTAAGTAAAAATGGCAGTATTTAATTAATTTTGTTGATCGTAAAAGATTATTAATATAGGACCCAGTAAAAACCTTTGTGGCAACAGTGGCCTCCACAATGTAAATTCCACTACGATGGAGTCCTATTTATGTTGGTTCTGAATGCATTGTGCTTTCCTATTACTTTGGTTCTAATCTGAGCTCCGTATGATGATGATTCAGAACCATAGAAAGTATAAATACAAGTAAAAAGTATACCTTGGAGAATAGCACATGTAGTAAGTTCACTTCATGCGTGTAGTAACAAACGTAACAAGCGACTTTACTGGAAAGGATTGAAGTGGCAGGAAAATTTGTACAGTATTAAATCACGATGTCTTGTTAAACTGAGAAATCAATGAAGTATGTAAGTCCTACTTTCACACAAGCCTCAATTGGACCAAGTTTCCCGAATGTGCAACCTGACGAAAACAATAATGTATTTAGTTCGTTTGCTTATCAACATTGTGCTCATTGTGAGCTTGTTCAGTAAAATAATAGGAGCTTGACCAAACTTCTTGTATTGGATTCTTGATTACTAGTTTTAGTAGTTGTTTCCATAAAAAGTTTCAAGTGAAATAGATGTGATAAGCGCTGAACAACATTCTTCTCAATCTTTCGAATTAAATACTCCAATATTTCTTTTTAAACCAGTCTCTTAAATGTAATGTAGTCACGTGTGCGAGTGTAAATATATCACGTGAGTTGATATTTAACCTTAAATTAAAAATTACTTCAGTTGAATTTAATTAAAACTGTAATCAAGCAGGTTTCGTCTAAATGTGAATTATTCTGTTACGAAGCAGGACTTGTATTACTGTAGTTAATACAGCAATTTTACCTTTCATCGAATCGAACGTACTTCGCTTGTACAAGAAGATAGTTGTTAAGAACTTGATAGTGCGTCTGCAGTGATTGTCGAACAGTGGGAAGATAATCAGTTTACTCTAATGATTTTTATTACCTTTTATTATATTACAGATTTAAGGCTGGAAATTAGACTTTCGTACCACTCGACCGTCATAAAGATATGATATCTTGTCATGTAAAATTTTACATGAAGCTAAATACCGGATTTTTTTTTAAAGTACTCACAACCACTTTTATGTAAATAAGAAAGAGACAAATAAAGAGGAAATAATAATTTAACTGAAACAAATAGTTATCTGATTTTGGTATAATTGTAATAGTTTGTGTTTGTGAACTATTGTGTTTTATTACCATCACTATGCATGGTAACAACCTACCGCCAAGGTGTTAATATCTCTTGACAAAAAGAGTCTTTCCGCTGACTTGTAAAAGTATTTCACAGAACTTGTGAACGTGTAAAATATGTGTTCAGTGAATTTATGACCTTTAAACACGCCATTGAAAGAAGCAGGCTTTCATGATGATTAGATTTCTATCGTAATTGCTGATAGGTAACTAGGTATTGGAACAGTTTAATATCCATTTTCATGTTTTCAGTGCAAGTTATTTCCACATCCAGGAAGGGGTGGAGAAGAATCGAAAGTCTGTAAGAGCGAGGTCTGACAAAATCCTTTGAAAATGGAATATCTACATTACCCCAAGCATTCGTGCATCCAAAATAATTTATTAATATTAAGTGACTGGGTTTTCCAATTTTCTCATTCTACTTGCGGAATTTTTTCTGGTATTAAAAAATCCACAATATACAAGAATGAGAACAGTTAACCAAGTTCTAATTAGTTCCTGTTTGATATTCGTTTTTATGACATGTGAATTGTTTTTCTCGTACTACTTGGTTCATATACATGTATTTTTAATTTTCGTATCTTTCTTCCTGATTCCCATCTGGCTAAGACGACATTTGTTTGTCTAAACTTCGCGTTCGTAGATAGACTAGTATGAATCAATTGTCTGTATATTAATAAGCAACAGCGCGATAATGAGTATAGAGTGCTA
The DNA here is from genome assembly GCA_022664845.1 of Lepisma saccharinum. Lineage (NCBI taxonomy): Eukaryota > Metazoa > Arthropoda > Insecta > Zygentoma > Lepismatidae > Lepisma > Lepisma saccharinum. The sequence continues at coordinate 40,303 of JAGDQP010011073.1, forward strand.
ACTTTATCCACATTTTGGAAAGTAGACTGCTTTTTTTTTTTTTTTTTTCCTTCCATTAATGTTTAAGAATTGAGATAAAATCACTAAAGTGTAAGTATAATTTTCGCACTAGACTATGTTGAAATTATTAATTTTATCGAAACAAATAAATTCTCATGTTGTTCGAAACTAGTTTTTTCATCACTAAAACGTTACTAAAATATGTTTCTTACGTATCGTTAAACACACATCACAGTTGTAAGTTAAACATATATAAAAAAAAATCTGTCTGTTTCGAAGCTATGATTAAGAAGTTTGACATAGTTCGGGCATAAATGAGAAATGAGGTTTCAAGCAAAAGGCAAAATAGCAAGGCAGAAAAAGCAGAAACAGAGATTACGTAAGATTTATCTTCCATCGTTAAAAGTCGTGGTCACAAGTAAAAGATAACGAAAGGAGGAGGAAACAAGTAGTAGATTGTTTCCACCAGCACCGTGGAAAAGTATGTAACGTCCAGTTTTATCTGTTTCATCACGTTCGATGAGAAGGAATTTGTTCTGAGGTTTCTACCAAACAACATAATAAACTATAATTTTACTACAAACTAGCAATTATGGAAAAGTCGTGGAAGATATATAACAGTAGAGACTTAAAAAAAGATTTTTTATTTATTTATTTTTTAGATTTTAAAATAATTTTAGTTTATTAAAATCAAAAGAGTAACAAAATTGAAATGATTACTCTTTATTTAGTGAGCGACTGGAGGAAAAACTTAATATTCTTTATGCTTGAACTTGCTGTTGGAGTTAAGAATGCTACGAATAGGTCATAAATTTAGTAGACACATTGATTGGAGTCTTTAGTTGAGTGTTTTAATAACATACTGTTTATAGAAGGTGGGGTAATATCGCAGTTTGCGGATTAGTATTTATTCTTTTCTTTTGTATTCTTCTACTAAACATTCAAGTGTACATTTAATTTGAAAATATTTTTCATTTAATAGTTGCCTTGTTAGAAGTAAAATAGAAACCAACATTAGGATATTATGTAATTTTTACCCACATCACACATTTGAAAATATATAAATGTCAAAATCTCACTCTGTTGTATATTCTGATTTTTACCAGATTGACGGGAAAGTGGAAGGTACATGAAATTTGCTTTCCACATTTGTGAAATTTGCACTTAGAAAAAAAAAAATATTAGTACAATAATATTTACAGGCTTTGTTAAATTTGTATATCGATTTTTTAAATCAACACACACACTTAACAAAATCTAGTTCTATTTTATTATTTTTCTAACTTTAACCAAATGATAGAATATACGAGCCGTGCACATGTAGCGTTCAGTGCAATCATGTATATTTAAGCGCCATAGATTGTACAACTGAGATTGGAAATGTACTTTTATATATATATTGCTCTGATGCAGGAAAAGAGAAGTTTTAACCTGCAAACCGTGTTGATTTTGTCGTCTCGCAATGATAAGTATGTTGCGTTGTAAGGTATGTTTAACAAGTACTTGTTTTCAATTTTGTAAGTAGTCACAATTATATATAATATTTATGAATATAGAAGAATTCTAGCTTGTTTATTTTGTATATGATAGTAGTAGCATCTAATACTAAATTATCATTGTCCACACGCACACTATTGATTGTTATGGATAAAGATTTCATGAAACGTACTTAGTATGCATCCAGGTTAAAAGCAGATTTGATTACTGAGCAAAAGATGAGCAATTCTGGTTTGCTTTAGTAATGGTCACGTATTATGCACAAAATGTTTTTCAAAACTTCACAGTAGCATGTGGTTTTTGCTTTGTTCATTTCTGTTTCGTATTCAACTTTTAATATGTGTCAGAACGAGTGTGTTCTGTTCTTTGTTGTGTGGTGCTATTCTTTTGTGGAAGTTTGCTTAAATTCTGTGCATTGTAAACTTTGACAAATTGTGGATCGATTCTTTGGTGTAACTTTTCTTCGCATGACATATGTTTACTAACTTTGTTCCCTTCTTTTATGCAGACCACATCTATAAAGGTATTTAGAAAAATCATTTCTCAACTAATATTCAAGATTATGGTGAGTTTGATTTATTTTGGTCTGTTGAAGTATGAGTTTCATCCTGGTAGAAAGAGAAACACCCGAATTCACTGGCTACGTTAAGAAACATTGGAAATAAAGAAACGTGTAGGATAAGAAATTCTTGTGGAAATTTTGTTTCCAAAGGAAATGATTTATATAACTCATGAGCAATTTAATTTTAATTATAAAATAGTTTACTTGATATATTTTAAGCAATGTTTTAGTTAGATTTTCTCCCTTATTCTTTTATTTTATCTTAGAAAATACCTTTCTCTTAAATTAGATAAAAGTCCTGTTTTCTTAAAAAAGAATTAAGAAGGAATAACCTCAGGGTTTGAAACTGTTGATGTTACTTTTAACTTTTAAATTATATAGTGGTAGTCAATTCAATACAATCTTCTTCTTACTCTCTTAAAACAGAAGGGATTATTCCAAAATGAATTTGCAGTTTCCGGAATTCAATTAATGTAGATGTACACAATTTATAAACGTGTAGCGTGATGATCACGAATTTGAATTTGAATTTAATTTTTAAGGTCTTTAGGCAACTTTGGCTCAGGCCATATGGATGATGATGGGATGAATTGGTGGAATGAAGAAAGTGGGAGGAAACGGGAGATTCCCTAGAAAACCCACACACACGATGTTTGTCCACCACAAAACCCATATGGCACGACAGGGTTTTAACTGATCCCAAGCACCAGAGGTGAGCGCTCTAACCGATTGAGCCGCCGCGACCCCCGATGATCACGAGTAATGCACACTATTGTTCACATTGCATGTTCCACTAAACAAATTGGATCACCACTTTATTATCAGTCGAGATCATGAGCTGCAAGAAATAGGAAATTATAGGAAATTCATGCGTTGTTGGATGGAGAATTACAGCCTGAAATAAGCCGGTAGCTTCAGGCTTTGTGAACATATACAATATTATATTATTAACGTCTAATACAAATTTACTCCATTCGTGGTTCCACATAACTGCAGACGTGGCGATGTGTTCTTAACCAGTAGTAACTCTAATGTTTACTCCCAGTTTTGATGAAACATAACAGTTGGGAATATAATCTGTGATGAATTATAGTGTTCATCTCGTGAAGCACAACGTACATAGAACACGAAAATGTGGATAGTCTCAATGAAGCATGTTAATCATTTTCCGTATCTCAAAAAACTTTCTGTTGTACTCAGTCATTCTTGTTCCCGTAGAAAATAGATTAAATGAATAACGTATTTTCGTATAAGTAATAAAAATGAGCATGTTGTATGATATGGGAGCATAATTGTTACTATCGTGGTGTGTACGTTAATGGTGTGACACATTTCACATCAAATTTAAGCGTTGAATAAGCAAGAAATATCTCTTGCTACAATCAAGTATTGTTGGCAAATGACAGTGAACTATACATTTGTGTTATAAAATAAGTTGAAACTTTTTTTTAAATAATTATTTAGTGAGAAGCTTAAACTGACATTGGTAATCAACAAGAATGTCTAGTAGCCGAGGTACTGAGGTGCAGTAATGTATAGTAGTTCTCGGATGTCTTGCTTTTGCTCGTGATTATGTAAATCTTACCAATATGTATAATTCCATTTATTTAATACATCACTTATAACTTTTACCGTTTGTGTCATTTTCCTTTTTAAGAGTATCTGCAAATTGGGTTTTAATTTGATGAGTTATCATGACATCCTGAACGAAATTGTGAGATTCTATTGACAAGATCTTCAATTTTTGTTAAAGCAGTCTCCGAACTTTTGCTTTTAATGGATCCCCACCAGCTTTGAAAAAGCTAGTGGACTAACCATTCGGCCAAGTTGAGAGGTAGGGGAGAGGGTGGGAGAGCAATTGTAGTCTGAGAAGACTACGTTTTGGCATGTCACAAATACCTTTTTCTTTCAAATGTGGCGCTTGGTGTTTCTGTAACTTCAGTATTTTTGTTCTCATATTCCTACAGGTGCAAAATGTATATGATCGGCATAGTATGTTTCATAACTTAAGTAAATTTTATGCAGCGCTTACGCTTGGTTGGCATCGTTTAGGCTATTGTTCTATTTTCTGTTTCATGCGCATTCTTTTGTGGAAACCAAAATTATAAAGAAGTGACATTCGTTTGGATAAAACAAGGATGTTAGACGTAAAACAAGCCTTGTAGATGAATCAGTCATTATGGATCTATATATTCCTCAAGATCTAATTTCATTAATACAGAATCCTACTTAGCGCTCAAAACACGTAAAAAAGTAATCGTCAGCATGTTGTTCGTTCATCGTTGTAATCGTTCATCTCCACGTGCAACAATTATTAATATAGGACTTTAACAGACATGTCTATTTATTAAAACAGCGTTTTGTGTCCACGTGTACAAAAGTGTGAACGTAGATCCTTAATATAACTTGTATACTTCCATTTTGCGCACTAAGGCATTGCACGTGTAAATTTCGTGTTTCCGCTTCGAAGTCGTACAAAATTTATTGAGTGAATTGGAGGCGAAAATATGTAAGTAAAGGGTGTAATTAGATTAATTTATTCTCTATATAATTTGTACCATATACCAAATTTTCTTGACATTGTTATCTTCTATGGTTGTCAGTACTTACTGAATTGTACCGGAAACTCGAAGTTCCCAAAAGTGCTGTATAGGTTCTGTTTAGACGTAAAAAGTGTGTCATACGAGGCTGTATAAAAAATAAAAAAGTAATAATTTTAATTCAGTGCATAGTGGTTAATTGCAATTATACCGAAAACTATAAGCTTCATTTCTAGTTATTAATTAGCGTGACGATTATTCATTCTGGAAGTTTTAGTTCAGACTCTTCTTTTGTCTTCCTGAATTCACTCTTTTCGTTGGCTTTCTGTTACTTTCACACTATTGAAGTATTAAAATAAGAGCAGGGACATGCCGTCGCTGCATATTTTGACGACCAATTGTGATTATTGCAGAAATTTAGTCCCAATCGGAAGAAAATTATTTTCGGCTATGATTAAAATTTCAACCAGTTTAACTAAGAAGTTTATTTTTAATGTAATTTCTAGCTCTAACCTGTATATAGTTAGTATAGCAATAAAGGAAGTTCCCCTATTTGGTATTGCTATAAAAATGAACTTTATGTGTACCCTGCTGGCTTGGAAGGAACATTCTGATACAGCTGTATCTGTAAATATTCATTCGAGAATTTTATTGCTGTTTTTTTTTGGTTGCTTTTAAACTTTCTCTCGAGGAGTTTAGAGAGTAGCTTCGTATAAAGTCCAATAAAATTTTCGCAAATGATGTTACGAATATGTCTTTCTGTCGAAATGAATTTTCTAAAGAAATAAAAGATAAAAAGCTTGGATCATGCGGTGGGACTGTTGTGTTCTACGAGAGTAGGTTAAAAATTAGAAGAAAAAAAAGGGGAAAAAGTAGGAGTATTACAGTTTCTTGATATTTCCAATGTTTCTGTAAAGTAGCCAAGCTTTTGAACATTTTGTTGAATTTTAATTTGCTTTGTATTGCCTTGCTCGAATATATTTTAGTTAACTACGTATGTGCATTGTTTTCAATCGCTTATACGCTGTGTAATCGTATATTGCAGTATTTATCTTCATAAACTACTTCACCATAAACTACTTATTCGTAGTGATCGTTATGTTTAGTAGCAATTTTTCCCTTATACTTCTAATTAGTATGATTTAGTGATGCTTACGTTTTAGGGTTGTTGTTCATACATAATAATATTTACTATAAGTAAGAAAAATCGTAGTCGCGTGCATGAGAGTACAACATTCTAGAGTGTGTTTTGAGAAGGTTACAGGTACATTGAACTAGTAGTAAGTTAGCGAATGAACAATAATTTCAAGACATAGCGGTAATCAGGAAACTATTTTAAGTGAATATTTGCTTGCATAGTTTTGCATCGTCACAAGAAGGTTGCTATATTTGTCGTTCTGAGTTCTTTAAAACTGCAAGGAAGGAGCGTTACTTGATTGCTACCAAATTTGCTCCTATTATTTAATTATTTTTTAACAAAGAAAGAAATAATCGTGAAGTTGATTGCAGGCATATTGTGGAAGGTTTTTTGCCTGCGGAACCTAATTGAAACTTGAAATATCAGAGGTTTCTCACGTTTTCAAGTCTGTGACTTTGTCAAATATGAAAACTTGTCATGAGTTTCCCCAATTTCATTGAAAGTTTTATTTGTATCAGACAAATAGACATGTCTTTCTTTTATTTCATCTTGCAGCAAGTTAGTATAGTAGATAAGACTCCTCGTGGAATTCAATGTAATGAGATGAGGAAATTTGAAGAAACTTTCAGGCAGGGTGACCGACAATAGATTTGTTCCGGTACCTGTAGCTTGTAGACATTCTTCTGATCTTATCAGTATATTCTGCATTGATAGCTTTAATTTCGTAAGTTTATTCATTCATACCAGACTTTTAATTAAATGTAGTCCAGCATATGCTTATAAGCTTGAATGTCTGTCTATGAGAGTACTTGGCATGTGGCTATCTCGCGAATTCTTTGGTTCATGAGTTATTGAAATAACTCATGAATAATATGTTCATATCATTCACAAGATTATTGCCAGTCCGTTAAAAGTGATTAGTTGAACCTGAATTTTTCACCCTCATTAGAACAGAAAGATAAACGTTTTCTACTGGCGTAATAATGGACAATATAACGTCGGCTTCATTCCAAAACCTCGTGAGCGCCATTTTCACGAAAATGGGTTTTTGCATTATACAGTTGTAAAATAGAACTGCTGGAATTACCCCCCCCCCCCCCCCCCCCCCCCCCCCCCCGCCACACACACATATATAAGGTAAATTTATGGGAAAAATGAAGGATAAGAAAGGAAAATACATACAGCTTATATGTTCCGTATTAGATCACACACATTTTCACATATATAAAAGTCACTACGATTTCACGTGTAGAGGAAGAGAGCGAAGTGCACTTGTTCACAAAGTACAAGATTGAAGAAACAGTGGCGACACGTGGCGGACGAAGCATCAGACTTGGAGAACAACTGACTGTCATAGCGCGTAGATTTACGAAGCTTGAAACAATTTACAACTGTATAGCGCATAAGTACAGGGGGGATCGTGGATGAAAATGTTTTGGAAATGCAAAGCAAACGGAAAGTTTAGAGTTATTGAAGGTTAAGGCCAGGATATATTTTCGTGCTTAAACCGTGAATAAAGGCATTTTCCCAAAGACGGTGTGTTGAGGTGCTGGTTGTAGAGGGTAAAATGTGGATTATCGCAACCAGGAAAGATCGATCTAAATTAGTATTGTGGGACTCGATCTGCAAGGAGACTGGGGCATCCGGTTTGTTGATAGTGCAGAAGTAACAAGCTCGAACATGATTTCCTGCACTCAGCTTTTGACCCCTCTACTCGAGGTAACATTCTTGGATTATATAATGATGCTGGACTCATGGTGAAACCAGTCACAAATCATCCTAGAACAACAGAACCAATTCCATGTTGTCCAGTTCAGTTGGTCCATTTATCACCAAAGAGTCACATTCCTTGACCTGGATATCACTTTAGAAAACAACACCCTGACCACTTCGTTCACATAGAACTCACCAACCATATGCAGTACTTACACTACTCAAGTTCCCATCCTTACCACATCTAGAAAGCGATTCCTTTCTCCCTTGCACGTAGAGGACAACGCCTCAATTCCACCACCTCTGCTGCTGAAACTTATAACCAACGCCTCCAGGAGGCTCTAGTCAACCGAGGTTACCCACCTAATCTTGTAACCAAACATCCGTCGTGCATCATCATCACACACTCAACCCACTCAAAACTCCAACCCACCGGCTCTAATCACCCAGTTCCATCCTAAACTAACCAAGGTCAAACAAATCCTACACTCTAATTTTCACATCCTCCAATGTGACCCAGAAACAAGACCTAGATTAGGTTTTCAAAATCCACCTAATCTTAGAAACATCTTGATCCGTACGAATCCCTCCTTACCGCCACCCCAAACCGGCGCTCATACATTCTAGAGACCCAGATGTAAGGTCTGTTCCATTTTCATCACTTCTCCCACAATCACTATCAATAATACTAATGGCCGGTACACCCTCAATCCCAAGGGTACATGCCACACCCCGAATGTTATATACATCCTAACCTGCAAGTTCTGTTATTCCTTTTATGTGGGGGAAACAAGTTGTGCTCTCAACATTCGTATTAATAACCATCGTCACTTCTGTACTATCAACAAATCAGATGCCCCAGTTTCTTTGCACACTGAGTCTCACAATACCATTTTTGATCTATCTTTCCTGGTTGCGATAATCCACATTTTACCCCCTACAACCAGCACCTCAACATGCCGTCTGTGGGAAAATGCCTTTATTCATGGTTTAAGCGGGAAAATATATCCTGGCCTTACTTAACCTTCAATAACTTTAAACTTCCCTTTTCCTCTGCATTTTCAACACATTTCCATCCACGATTCCACCTTATAATTACACGCTATACAGTTATTACTATTCCAAGCTCCATAAATCTACTCGCTGTGACTTGTTATCACTGTCTCTTCAGTCTATACTTTGTGAATTCGTGCACTTCACTCTCTTCCTCTGCACTTAAAAATATGCAACCGTGTGCACGAAATATCGTAGTGGCTTTTATATAGGTGAAAATGTGTATGATATAATATGGAACATATAAGCTGTAAGTATTTTCGTTTATTTTCTTTCATTTTTCTCATAAATTTTCCTTAAATTGCCCTCGTGGCTTTCCTTTGTGCTACGTCTGAATTCCACCACCTCTGCTGCTGAAACTTACTACCAACGCCTCCAGGAGGCTCTAGTCAACCGAGGCTACCTTTCTAACCTTGTAACCAAACAGATCCGCCGTGCATCCACACCCACTCAAAAATCCAACCCACCGGCTCTAATCACCTATTTCCATCCTAAACTAACCAAGGTCAAACAAATCCTACATTTCCACATTCTCCAATCTGACCCAGACACAAGATCAATATTCCCCACCAAACCTAGATTAGTTTTTCAACATCCACCTAATCTTAGAAACATCTTGGTCCGTATGAATCCCTCCTTACCACCACCCCAAACCGGCGCCCAGACATGCCAGAGATCCAGATGTAAGGTCTGTTCCATTTTCATCACTTCTACCACAATCACGATCAATACTGCTAATGGTCGGTACACCCTCAATCCCAAGAGTACATGCAACACCCCTAATGTTATATACATCCTACAGGGTGTCCACATTCTGGAAAGTCAGTGAAAGTCAGGGAAAAGTCAGGGAAGTAAAAATGTATCAGGGAAAGTCAGGGAAATGGCAGATTGGTCAGGGAAAGTCAGGGAAAAATCGATTCAGGTCCATTGTTCAATTATTGAAGTTATGAAATAGTAAGTGTTAAAAGCTATGTATGATTTCTTTAAAGACAGTCCAGCATGCCGGGCAAAATACGCGGAAGTTACTGGTAGTTTAGAGTTTCCTTTCAAGTTCACTTGTGTCCGGTGGCTTGAAAATGAACCCTGTACTGATCAAGCATTGAAAATATGGAATCATATTGAAAAGTTCATTACTGAAGTAAGTGTACCAAGTAACAGGAGTTATCAGTATATCTTGGAAGCTGTAAAGGATCCTCTTTCAAAAGTAAGATTAGCTGCACTTAGAAGCGTGATTGAGGTTGAACCCTTTTTGAAGAGATTCCAAAGTCAGAAACCTCTAGCACCTTTTCTATTCGCATCACTTGAAGAAGTTGTGAGAAATCTTATGGTGTGGTTTGTGAATCAACAAAAGCTCACTGAAGCAAGTACTACTTATAAACTTTTGACTTTAGACCTTACAGATATCAGTAACCTAATTCCAGTCCATCAGGTAGACATTGGGTATAGTGCCAGGAAGTTATTAAAGGAAACCCGTTGTTGTGAAAAGGACAAGTTGCAATTTAAAAGTGAATTTCGGAAATTTCTTGCGAGTACGATAGAGAAGCTGAAAGAAAGAAGCCCTTTGAAATCGCATCTTGCTCGAGAATTATCATGCTTTGATCCTCAAGTCATTTTGCAACAGCCTAGCCTGGGCTCAAAAGAGTAGACGCTGTTCTAGAAGAATTTCATGGTGCCAAGAGGATATCTGAACAAGTGGCTGAGAACGCGAAGAAACAGTATCTCCACTCACAGTGAAAGCTCAGACTGAAGGATGTAAGGAACACAATGATTTCACAGCCAAGGACAGAGATAGTATTGGACTTGATGAATTTTTTTACTTACTCTTAGGAAATGAGAAGGACACATTTAACAACTGCACCTGCAAAGGTATGTGTTACATAATGTTTTCCTTTGTGATCAGTAAAGTCATGTATGAACTGTCCCTGTGTAATTGGTATAATGTGTATTTTTTTTTTTTTTAATATCTTAAGTACTCTCTATACTGCACACTTTCGTTTGTAACTATACATTTTGTGTATTATGTAATCAATATCGGCCTAATGCATATGTTTGTAAATTTACATTCTTTTGGATTAAAGACAATTGAAAAAAGAAATAAACAGAAGTGGAGAGAGAACAAGGCCAGCTATGGGGAAGGTGGAGGCTAGGATTATCTTTCTTTTTTTCTGTATTCTTAAATTATTCAGTGGTCAGGGAAATCTGGAACTTTGGTCATGGAAAGTCAGGGAAAAGTCAGGGATTTTTTTTCGCCAAATTGTGTGGACACCCTGATCCTAACCTGCAAGTTCTGTTATGCCTTTTATGTGGGGGAAACAAGTTGTGCTCTTAACATTCGAATTAATAACCATCGTCACTTCTGTACTATCAACAAACCGGATGCCCCAGTTTCTTTGCACACCGAGTCCCACAATACCAGTTTTGATCTATCTTTCCTATTTGCCATAATCCACATTTTATCCCCTACGACCTGTACCTCAGCACGCCGTCTGTGGGAGAATGCCTTTATTCACGGTTTGAGCGCGAAAATAAAACCTGGCCTTAACCTTCAATAACTCAAGCTCCCCTTTTCCTCTGTTTTCAACACATTTGCATCCACGATCCCACCTTGTACTTACACGCTATATAGTTATTATTATTTTAAGTTCTGGTAATCTAACAGCAGTCACTATATAATACACGAAATATAGTGACTTTTTATATATGAATATGTGTGATCTAATACGAAAGTATAAGCTGTAAGTATTATCCTATTTTTTTCCTTCATTTGTTTTAAATTTGCCTTAAATTGCCTTCCCGGTTTTCCTTTGTACTAGTTATATATATGTATATATACTCCAGTAAGAATCCTGGGAAGGGCGTAAGCCATAGTGCTGTTACCGCCCATACAATTCATTTTATCTTTATCTTTAGTAAGGATCCTCTCCCTCCTAACCACCCTTTTGAACTGTACATTTCCTTCCTCTCCAAACAAATTGCTCAGCCTGGCTTCACTGACACGTTCCTATCACATCATAACCTTAGAACGAGGAGCTATCTCCAATCTTCGTTGTGATCCAACCATCATTATCCGCCCGGCTGACAAGGGATCCACCACGGTAATCATGAACTACTCTGACTAACAATCCGAAGCATTCAAACCACTTTCCGATCCAACCTTTTACCGTCCCCTCGAGGAAGATCCCACCCAATCCTTCCTTACTATGATCCGCACGAACCTTCAAGCGCATGGACCCCATGAGGGGGCTGTCGCGTTCCACTGTGAACACTTTCTCGACACACGCCCCAGTCCTCGTAAACCCAGCACACCATTTCTGCTTCAGCTAGCCCAGTTTGTCCTCACCATGAACAACTTTACCTTTGAGAACCACAATTTCCTGCAAATCAAAGGCACAGCCATGGGCACTCGCCTGGCCTCTTCCTATACCAATCTTTTCATGGGACGCCTGGAGACCCAATACCTCAACTCCACAGTTCACACGTCTCAAACCTTTCACTTGGCTTCGCTATATCGACGATATTTTCTTGATCTGAACCCACGGACTAGAGTCTCTGGAAACATTTCTGCAAAACCTCAACTTCACCTTTCCCGTCAAGTTCACCTGGTCCTTCTCGACGGAACACGTAACTTTCCTTGATGTGGATGTCTGGCTAAAGAACAATCGACTTGAAACAGGCGTTCACATCAAACCTACCAACAGTATGCATTATCTCCATTTCAACAGCTCCCATCCATACCATGCCAAACGCTCTCTTCCATACGCTCCTGCTGTCCGGGGCTCCCGCATCTGTTCCTCTGATGACTTGCTCCGTAACTATTTCACTACCCTCTCCTAAGCTATCACTAACCGTGGATATCCCAAACACCTCATCCGTAAACAACTGGCCCGTGCCCGTAATCACCCTTACTCCAACCGACCTCCCCGCGAAGCTCCCTGCGCTCCCAATCTTCTTACCTAGTACCACCCCAGCCTTCAGGCCCTCCAAAGGCTTCACAAACTGGCACACCCCATACTTACTGCGTCACCTGAAACTGAAAGAGTTTTCCCGTCGTGTCCCATAATAGTCTACCGCAGACCTCCGAACCTTAACACGATTCTCACCAGACCTGGACCAATCCCACTCCATCCCCTCAAACCTGGCAAGTGCAATAGATCGCTGCAAAACCTGTCCTATTTTTGATCCCAGTCTTTTCTTCGTACATCCGATTACTCACAAGACGTACTCTTTCAGACACTCCGGTAGTTGCATATCTTCCAACCTCGTTTATCTTCTACTCTGTAACCTATGTTCCGCCGTCTACGTTGGCGAAACCCAAACTTCTCTAACGTTCGGCATCAACAACCATCGCAACTCCTCCAAATCTCAACTTCCTCATCTCCCCATACCCGAACACACTTCTTATCATGGCTGCACATTTGTCGAAACCTTTCGAGTCAGAATCCTGAAAATCCTGAACCCTGACTCACCTGCCACAGTAAGAAAGAGATGGGAGCATACGTACATCTCCATCCTTTCCGCCAACCATGAACCCGGCCTCAACTGCCTGTAACTCCTTGCAACAGAGTGCTGTCTTCTTCTTTCTTTTTTTTTTCTTCTTCCGTCTCTAGTTGCACTTCTATTTCTATCTTTCTATATTGTTTCTTTGTTCTCCCCTTCATCATTATTGTCATTTTTATTACTATTATTTCCTCCGATTCTTTACCCTCTTATTTCTTCAGAAAGCCCCTTACCTGCTCCTAGTAACATTTGCACTTTCTTCTCCACTTGGTGTTTTCTCCGACCCATCTAGTCATTTCCTCGCCTCCATAACCTGGCCACACTGTCACCCAGCATCATTGGCAATATGGCATTACCTTAACACCACTCCCACAGCTGTCCGCTCTGTCCATTTTCCTTGAAATAAAGCACAGCCATATTCAATCCACTAGTGGATGAGGCCTCTCCCCGAAGGGAAGAGTTGGTCTACTGCTCCCACGCTGACCAGACGGGTTGGGAGAGGAGAGCCGAAGCTCTCACTGTGATCGCCACTGTATTTTATTCACAGCAGCTCCACAATTGTTCTCACGATGCTGGGTCAACACCGAAATTTTTTAGCCTCCACCGGGAATCGAACCCGGGACCGCTCGCACTGAAGTCGAGTGCGCTACTGACTAGGCTACGCAGGAGCTC
>JAGDQP010011074.1:0-34753 GCA_022664845.1 Lepisma saccharinum
CAAAGAAAATGTTAGACTTTAAAATGAGTTAATTTTACCAATCTTTCCACTAAAAGGCTTACACTATATCCACGTTTAAGAGTAAATACAACAAAATGCTAATTTTCGACTTTTATTTCTCCATAAAGCGGAGGACCTTTAATCCATTTTGTTTCCACTTTTTACAGTGTAGAGATTATTAAGTAATTAAACATTGTAAAGAAACAAGACGACGATCACACACATGTGAGAGCCCCTCTCTATCTCCATGTTCATACAAGCCATGACTCCTCACGCACCTTCGCGTAAGGACACTTTTAACTCACATATGTAAATATGCCTTTATAATTTGTGCAGGCATCCGCAAGTATTAGTTTATATATACTTTGTTGCATGCTACATCACACATATCTTAGTTTGACCATGGAATTTATTACAACGATATCGCACCTAAAGTCAGTACTTTCCACCTTCGTGCATTATTCTGAAGGAGCAAAAAAAAAAAAAAAAAGAAGAAGTTAGTTCTTTAAATTTTTTACTGTTGCAGGATTTGTTTCAAATCATCGTGTCGTTTTTTCTTACTGCTTTTATAGCATCATGTTTTCTGCCATAAACATTATTTTTTACGCCGATTTACATGTTGGAAACTAGGTCAGAAACAAAAATTAGCTAATGGATAGAAAACTAGTCATTGTTCACGAAAGACACGTCAGGCGATGGCCACGTTAATATCTAGTCAACTATTACATTTCCTCTTTACGTCAGCCACAATTTAAATTTATCCCAAAAATAATTTCTTGAATACTTTAAGATAACTTGTCTAAACAAGACACGGACACAAAAGTTGAAGAAGGATTTTAGTTTATAAACCTGGTTTTGATATTTTTGTGAAGTACCGGTTACCGGTTTTCAAAATCCAGGTTCCTTTATGATTCTAAGCCCACTTGTCAGATATTCTTTTCTCAAGTCAAACTTCGGTTTTTAGTTCAATCGACGTTTCTTTCTTCTTTAAAACTTTGGTATTAGTGGAAGGTTTGCTAGATAAAGTTCTCTTCAAATAAAGACTTTTCTTTTATATGTGTTTACATTCGAATGAAAAATCATCCGGTACCAAACAAAGAATGTATTTAATAAGAAACTAATATACGCCGTGGTTCAGGCGATAGCGCGTCTGACTACGAATCGGGTGGTCCGCATTAAAATCCCGACCAGGACGCTGGAGACTTTTCTCGTAGTTCCCATGCCTGGCGCTCTGATTTATGCTGCCTTCTATCAAATTGAGTTCTTGGTATTCCTGTGCACCTTGGGAAGGTAAAGGCGGTTGAGCGTAGCACTGATCACCCCACCTCATTTTGTACTGTAGGTCGAGAATATGTGGAGCGCTATCTCCCCATCGGCGGCGCGTGCGTATCGCACAGGGGATGACTTTACCTTTTCTTAAATCGTGAAATATGCCCTTTGATAACGATTTTACGGAATTTTGTTGTTTCGGTTTTTTTTTTTCTTGTATATTGATTGTGATATAGCAATCGCAAAGGCACAAATTGATTCATGTTTGCCACTGACATGTTTTCCGCTAATTTAGGGAAACTCCTGAATGGAGATTCTGTATGGATCATATCTAAGGGCTCATTTTCATGAAAACTTGAGTTGCTTGCGATTCGGGTAAATAGCCAATTGATACACGTGGTGTTTCGTGGTGTGGTTTTATTACGTGGTTTAACACGTGTTTCAATTGTCGATTCACCCAAATCGCAAGCAACGCAAGCTTTCATGAAAATGAGCCCTAACATAGCAGTGGCAGAAGAAAGGCCAAAGCCACTCTTTCGGAAAATACCAACATAAAAGATATGTGTTGTGCATGTAACTGAAGGAACTTCTCCAGAAAATGTGAAGGATGACACGGAGGACACCCTGGATGGATGATATGCAGAAGATCATGTCTTTTTGTTTATGAATCAGTTCTGTTACTTTCGGTTGCCGTTTCAGACTTATGGCTGCTTTTCCTGCAAGCATGCGTTGCTTGCGATTTGTGTGAGTAGCCAATTGAAACATGTGTTTTATTAAGTTTTCTACGTGTAACACATGTTCCAATTGGCTACTCACTCAAATCGCAAGCAAAGTAAGTAACGCACGCTTGCAAGAAAAGCAGCCCTTAGACTGCAAACTTTTTTCATGTTCGCATTTTTTGACAGATCGAAGGATTAATTTGTCCATAATGGTTACGTATTACAATTCAAGGAAGGAACAATACAATTACAAACGTAGAATTAATATTAGTAAAGCACTTTGAACCAAATGTTTAGCGTCAACGATGTTCTAGGTTGCTTCACCGGGTAAAATAATAATAATTTTGTTGTTTCGCTTTTGACTCATCAATCACGGAATAACTTCTACGTGCGTCAGAGTTATCCAAATATCTATATCTACATTTATCTATCTATATATACCAGCAGAGTACGTATATGTTTTATTAAAAGTTTCTTGCACTAAAAAAGTATCCAGTTGCAAAGTTGCACTAAAAAATAACTTTTACTGCATAATTCTTGCCGGAATTATCCTAGAATGTTTATTCATCCTATTCAAGAAATGTGTCTCTAAAAATAGTTTATGATTCGTTAGGGAGTTTACAGAGCACATAAAATAAATCTTTAATACTTCCCATATGTTAAAGACGACTAAATTGAATATATAGTATGTATATTCATAAAAAAAAATGTGATGTATACTGTATGTGTATTTTTAACTATATTTTTGCCAAATAATGAGCACCAGTGAGCTCTAATTTATCATAGCGGAGTATTTGATTGCATTACAATCAAGTTAGTATCTAAAGTCAGACACAAGAGGGAACAGTTAACCTCGTTTCTCCATTTCCAGTTTAATCCAAAATTGGCCAAACTTTTAGTTTTAACTCAGTTTTCTTACGGTTGTTGTCATATGGACAGTTCTTTTTTAATTTGTCTTGATCCTTAAAAAAAAAGCGAATATTATTTGGAGGATTTCCTACTTTATGTACATAACTCAAGAAAATTAACAAGCATAAAAAACTGAATCAGAACTGAAAATTTGGTTCATCTTGGATTAAACCGAAAATGGACAAACCATGTTAAATGTATCCTCTTGCGTCTAGCTAGCTCTGTAAACTTATCGAGACGAGCATTCTAGTATCGTTCAATACAACTCAATAAGTACAACGATTATTTATATTTCGTGTTTATGGTGGATGCTATTGTTCGTTTTAGTAGTTCTTTGAAATTATATGTTGTTAGATTTATGAGAACGACTAATGATGTAACTTCACTTTCTCTGTTAATTGTCAAGATATCTTGGATGGAAGATAATAATAAGCATTTGTCTTCAGTATGTACTTTTTTAAATGATAATTTCGTTTAATTAAGAATATAGCAATTTAGAACTCTTAACAGTTTAGAATACACAACATTATGATTGCCTCATATCAAGGAGTTAGTACACAAATAACCATCGACAGTAGGGCTAGCGGAAAAAATAAGTGATGCAATATACTTAACGTAATTTAAGTATATGCTTAACGATCCAGTAGGGAAATATGTGAACCTACAGGATCTAATACATTGTTTCTATTATTAAGTTCTTTGGGTTGCCTTAATGTTTGTGCACTAGGCCGTAGCCTAAGAATGCGGACCAAAACCTCCAAACAGAACAATATCATGATTACACGAAACCAGCTTTGCAACAAAGCCGAAGTTTAATAAAATTGGCAGATTTTTGCGCTCATTAATTTACGACATGCCTTCTTAAAACTATTCAACAAAACAAATACAAGGCTTTGAAAGTCTTTATACTGTTTATTTTGAAAACAAAATTTTAAAGATAATCAGTCAATTAATTATAATCCATTAAATAATAATCTGAATTGGTATGTGCGAACGCTGATGCATTTACGTATCTTGATCGTTTGATGTTTTGCACACAATACAATGTATTGGACCTTGAGTACGGATGAACTTTCAAAGAACAATACTTTGTTAGCTGTTTGCGCGTAGCCTTCGGAAACAATCACTGTATTGAATGTCATGAACGATAGTTTATTTTTTTCACGGGGCCATTGACCTATTCAATCCAAGTTAACAGATCTGTGCATGCAGGCATACATCCGAGAGAATCTCTTGAAGATCTTGCTCTTTTGCTATTCAAACGTGACCTTTCATGCTATCGCTTTATAATCAAATTTCCTCCTCAATACACAATGTGAAAAACCTCTTGAAAGGGAAAGAAAAAGAAAGTTTATTCACGCCAAGGCCGCAAAATAATTTCCAGTAAAGAACTTTCACTGAAAAAAGGACCCTAAAACTTTTTCCTCCGGCGTCACACTTTAAATATTTGTATTTTGACCTTTTGTTCCAATGCACCATGATCTTTAGTTTCCTTTCATTCTGTTTACACCTTTCCATACAACACACGAAGGTGATCCTTCTGTCTGTACTCGTTCAGATGTCTAGAAGCATCTTCCTTTCCATTTATAAAGTAACTTGTGCCACATACCTCAAGGTACAGGAGCGGTAACATCGACGAGGGAGGATAAAGATACTTTCTATCTTTTAAGTTCAGAACTTCATAGAACTAACTACAATAAGTGCAGCTCAACAAAGATGAGAACCAATCTTTAGCGCTGTGGTGTAAACATTCCTAGGCATGTGGTGGACAAGCAGAGGTACGTCTTCAATTTGTTTGCTTGTTGTCTTTAAAAAGAAAATGTAATTATCCTTTTCGTATAGGGTTACTTATTCTTCAATTAATTTATTTATGGCCTTTTGGCATCTATGATTCAGGCCGACATGTTACTTAATCTGGATGAACTTTAGATAAGAGGAGAAGTGATTCATTCCTCTTGAACACTGATTTCAAATAGATTCCGAGCTAATACGATAATTAATTAAAGATTATTTGAAGAAACCGATTTAAGTAATCGGCAAACCTAAAATAACCTAATCTTCACGGTTTTGAACAATCCGGAAGACTATCTAAAGTGTATTCCAGCTCTTAATCCGGATTGTGTTCTTCTGGGTCAATCATTGTTTAGAAGGTTCCGTATTTGATGTCATTTTATCACCCACGTCCATCTTGTTCAGATCTTGTCGTTTTTTTTTTTTCGAAAAGATCTCAGCGTTATTTTAATTTTAAGTGTTATCGAGAGTAACAAATGAAAATTATATTGGTACATAATACTCCCGCAAATGTTAATAATTATATTTGATTTTTTTATTAGATTAGTCATAAAGTTCTTGTCCTAATCTCAACAGCATTCTTTCTCGTGCTTTCTATGTCCATAATTTCTGTTAATTCATTATCACTTTCTATTTCTCTATTGCAACAACTCCGAATTCTTCATTGAGATTATATTTTCGGGTTCACTACAACGGTAAATTTTCACTTCAAACTCCAAATGTTTGTGATATTTATATTAGTATTACCTACGAATTTATACGCCGTAGCTAGGCACCGGCACCATTTTTGATTGTTTTGTTTGTTTGATTTACTTATCCGCGGTAACTAATTATAGTCAAACCATAGTGGAAGACTGGTCATATTGTATCTGATTATATATTATTTATAGATAGTGATGTATAAAAAAGTCTAACAGTCATTTGTTAGTCCTTATTATAATATTTTATACAAAGTTATTTCGTCGTTCTCATAGTCACCAACTTCTGGCACTTTCCTATCACTCCACTTCTTCCCCACAAACCACTATTTTGATGAATTAAGCACTTCCAAATCGTAATTTTAAAGAATAACCAGGATTAAACAGTAGATGAAGCATTCAGAAGCACTAATTATTATAATTTGTCACAGATATGTCCGAAAAACTGAAATTTTGTTAAATATGAACTGAGAATTTTGTGTCATAACGACACTACGACGCCATCTTGCCAAATCCCCATCATTTTTGAATCCGTCATCTTGTACAGGGCGTGTCACATGACACCAATGCTGTCTTCATTAACAAGACTCAATTAACCTTTTTGTGTGAAATAATGTTATTTATTCTTGAGTTTGTTCATAAATTAGTTCGTTGTTATGGATCAATAATTATAGTTTAGAGGTTTTCTCCGTTGTCGTCTCATCACTTCTATATCCATCTGTCATCAATCTTATCTTTTTAAGCGGGGTAGATGGATTTCATTTGTTTCGTTATAGTAGTTCGTGATAAGAAATTGTTATAGTTTAATTGTCGTTAAATATTCATCAGTAGATTAATAAAACAATGCTGGTTTCCACCAATCTCCTGTGTGCACTACACAGAAGTATTCATACAACGAAAACACTCCAATAATAATTCAGAATATACTAAAATTATTTTTCATAAATCGTATAATGAATAGGATTTATTAAAATGTAGATAAATTCTTTGAAAACAATCTTAAAATGTTATGGAAACAGGTATACTATTCAGAAAATATTTTCGAAATTGTTTTGAAAATACATCCTTAATTCTCATAGGAACTATTTTAAACAATATTAATTCATAATATCTATATGCGGTGCGGGCAATGTTTCATGATAAATCTTTTGCAGATAAAAACTAAGTCTCTCCTGTAGAGGAAAGTGCTTGAGGATGCGTATAGTATAATGGACAGTTTGCAAATACAATTTCACACCTCACCTTTTTTACATTATTTTCTTTAGTTTGCATTGGTTCGTAGTGTCCTCGAATCTTGCAACGTTAATTTAACTCATTTCCCGACGTCATAGAATGATGACATTTTACACAGCGACGTAAGTCGGGCGACAATAAAATATTCCATTGTTACTTTCATATATTTCTATATATTTTAAAAGCATATTTTAATTTTTAGTTTTAATACGAACCATAAATGCTAGTCTGCAATGATGAAGAGTTTGACGGGTTGCTGAACACTTTAGGATTGGGTCACAAATCATTAGTTTGAGAGAAAGTATTCGAACACCGAAGTAACTAAAAAAATAAATAAAAAACAACTTTTTAAAGACATACTTAAAGAATTCGTACTAAAAAGTAAAATTGTTAATGCATGATTAAAAAGAAAAGCATGGGGCGCTCAAATTTAAGATTTTATAAAGTGACTGTATATGAGACGCCCCATGCATAAACATTTTTTTTTTTACTTTTTTTGTACGAATTGTTTAAGAAAAGTATGTATCTAAAATTATTATTTTTTAATTATTATTTTTTTTCAGTATGCTCGATAAATAGCCTGTTTGAGAACTCGTGCAAGTGTTAAAAAGTGTCATATTTACCCTGACTTAACCTAAATATTATTAATTGAAGTTCCATTCTCTTCTGAAAACAATATTCTTATTGATAACTAGATACTTAAATGTTATTATATATGCAATCAGTTGAAAAATGTTTGACATCGATCTAGGACTTGCTTTAATTGGTTTTATATTTACTTGTACTAACATACAACCCGCTACACTGCACCATGTGAGATGTTCAGCACGATTCCTTGAACGATAAATTAATCCTAAACTGGTTTTCGTGCAGACACGTTTGAAGTATGTTGCTTTTCTGGATAACAAAGACTACGATACTGCAGTGTGATGTCGGGAAGTAGTTGATGTCCTTCACACAGTAAGTGGCAATTCAAAAACTTAAAAATCCGTTAAACTATTTGTTATCGTTGTGAAATCTTTTGATGACACTTTTTTTTTAACTTTACTCATTGTCTTCCTTTTTAAAACGAATTAAGAAAAAAATAAATAGGGTAAGGGGGTGCGTGAACGTCCCTGAAATCGGCACTACCCAGTTATTGGCACTGTCAAGATTAATTAAATAAATAAAAAATCGAAAATAATTTGGCAAAACTGATATTGTTTCCGACAAGTTACTTATTGTTTCTGCACAGGAAACACATAATCTGTGCTTTTGGTCGTGGTTAAGGCGATGATTTTAAGAAAGCTTCGTTAAGCTACAAATTTAATCTATGAAATCTAAGCTGATAAGCAGGGTTAGGATTTTTAGGTGCACAGGTTTTTCTTGTAGGACAAATTAGAGCTATCTGAAACAAACCAGTCTGTGAAATGTTTCTTCCAGTTGAAAATAGAGGCAATTTTCCAGCACTTTTTTTTCCTTTTTGGACCTTTATCCCTTTTTTGCTCCACTGTGTCTATAACCCCCTTTACTCCCCTTTTTCCGCTACTTTTTAATATTTTACACGTCAGCTATTATAATTTAATTTACTTTTGAATTTCACTTGCATTTCAATTTGTATTACGTATCATGATAGTGAACACGGGATTGAAGACACGATAGTAACAATGAAGAATTCCACTCGCTGGCATTTGGAAAAAATAAGTTGGCTGTAAAACAACAATTTAATGTAGTTTACGTCACCCGTGAGCCGAGAGCACAGATATCGGGTGGGGAATCCACTAACGTATGTTAATTCCATTCTATCCTTTTACAAGTAATTTCATTATAATAAGTTAATTAATCTAAATTTCATCCTCAACAAGTTTAGTGCAAGATTTTGTCATACCAAACATGTCCAAATCCCGATATTTCATCCTGTCTCAGGAATACAAGCAGGATTTAATCGAAAATGATGGAACTGTTTGTTATACAATGCACTGTTTGCGATTCAAGGAATCACGTTACATGAAAATACCAGCGAGACCACATACAGCAACGTATTTCCAGCTTAAAGGATCAAAAGAACAAGTCTCTTCAAACAATCCCGACAGCCTCTATTACGAAATGCCTTTGAGCAGTGAACTTCGAAGATAAAAAATTCAAAGGAATTTAACATCGAGGAATTTACACAGCCGGGAATTCCACTCTATAAGGTGCCTTAACAAACTAAAGATCCTAGGAACAATCCTAGAGGCCTCCCATTTTAACTGAGGGGTTTTCAGGGGTTTTCTTCAGTTCAGTCAAATGGCGGGATGGTACCTGGTCGACTACCTTCCAATCATTTCCACCACATTAAATCAGCCTGAGCCTGAGATGCCGAAAGTACATAAATAAATCCAATAAATTCAACGTCTTATCTCCAGCAAGAAAGAAATTTACTTTTTAGAACTTACAAGCAAACATACTGATGGGGCAGAAAAAAGTTCTAAATTTCTTTCTTTCATCATGGTTAGAACGTCAAAATATGTGCACATACAAATTTTAGCCACTTCAGCGCAATTACTTTGAGAGATATCGACGATATAATAGTCAGAATCTTGTTTTTGAAGAGTGAAGAAAAAGTGTGGAAATACCCTTATACTTGTAAAATGGTGGTGAAAATGCAAAACAAATACATAGTAATGAGTACTAGGTGGAAGTCGCTAACTGCTGGAGGGTATGTTATTCACGGCCGCCATCTTGAAGTCCACCATATTGAATCACGATTGGTTTCTTAATTGGGAAGGGGATCGTGTAATATGTCGTTCTGGGTTAGAATTTTACGGGAAACACGTTTCTGAAGTCAGTTTTGTTGTAAATATATTATTTTGAGAGATTAGTATGGGCTCATGATGCAATAACCTGAAAACGCCCATTTTGTTTTAAAATAATGAAGGAATTGAGAACCCCATACAAATTGTTCCTGATCATGTTACCATATCGATATGTATTTGTATTTATTTAGCTTACAATTACTTCAGTTTCAAAACAAAATGGGTGTTTTCAGGTTATTGCATCATTAGTCCATACTAATGTAATACATACCATTATCTCTCACAATAATACATTTACGACAAAATTTACTTCAGAAACGTGTTTCCCGTAAAATTATAGCCCAGAACGACATATTACACGATGCCCTTCCCACTTAAGAAAACCATTCGTGATTCAATATGGCGAACTTCAAGATGGCGGCTGTGAAGAACATACCCTCCAACAGTTAGCGTCTTTCACTCAGTAGCCATTACTATGTATTTGCTTTGCATTTCTTCCACTATTTTACAAATATAAGGGCATTTCCACCATTTTCTTCACTTTCCAGAAACAAGAATCTCCAGAAACAGAGCCGGGCGGGTAGCCGTACGGTCTGCGGCGGTAGGCCAACGACTCAAAGGTCCCGGATTCGAGTCCCGGCAGGGACATGGGTGTGGATTTTAATAGCTAAGGGGCGAATCGTGACGGGCCGAAATCCAAAGTTACTAGACTGGCCCATATAAAAAAAGTTTACCAAAGTTTAATTCCAGAAACAGACTATTATATCATCGATATCTCTCAAAGTAATTGTGCTCGAGTTGCATGTGCACGTATTTTGACATTCTAATCATGATGGTAGAAAGAAATTTAGAACTTTTTTCTGCCCCATCAATATGTTTGCTGGTGAGAGATGCGTAATATTGTGAGATACAACAGCTTATTTTTCCTTCTTCTGGTGAATGATATTAATATATAACTTAGCAAATACAATCATCTCTGTACGTATAATTTTTACTGGTAACTTATTCTGTAACTTTCAAATAAATATACGACCAATTCTTTTTGCCCCGTTTTTGGTATTATTTATCACCTTTTCCCTTCCTTTTTATTATTACACGCTTTTTATTCACTTATTCTGTAATCATGCTTCATCTCTGGTACAAATCTTGCAACGTTAATTTAACACATTTTCCGACGTCATACTATGATGAAATTTTGCACAGCGACGTAAGTCGGGTGACAATACAACATTCCATTCTTACTTTCATATATTTCTATATATGTATACATTTTAAAAGCGTATTTTAATATATTATTATTACAGACTTCTTTATCCTAAAATAAATACTACCCTGCACCGCGGCTGGGTTTGGCTGGTTGCAGAACACTAGGATTTGGGCCACAAAATATTAGCTGGAGAAAAAGTATGAACACCGAAATAATCCGGAAAGAATAATAAATCAAATAAATTTCAAAAAGGATTTTAAAAAACACGCTTTTCTTAAGCAAAGAAAAATGGACTAAAAGCAAAAAATAGTTAATTTATGAATCGGAAAATAAAAGGGCGGGTGCTTTTTTCTTTTCAAAAATTTTGATTTTATGGTAAGGTAAGCAAGAGCACCCATGCTCTTATTTTCCGATTCATAAATTTATTATTTTTTACTTTTTAGTCCATTTATCTTTGCTTAAAAAAGCTTGTTTTTTTAAAAAAATCCCTTTTTAATTCATTAATTTTTTCCTTATGAAAATTGCCCCTAAAAATCCTAACCCTGCTGATAAGCAAACGACTATACTTACGTTCCCCTCTAGTTATTTATTGCCATTGTAATTATTGTAGGGGTTCCCTTCTTTAACAACTAGAAGGATATTTAAGGACCCCTTAGAAATTATCATTATGTAAATTATTCAAACCAGTTAGTGCTACTAGGGAGTGCCAATAACTGGTATGCCATTTTTCCACAGACCTTATTTAATTGGCGTGGAGGCAAATACTTTAGCATTTTTTTAAATAAGATTTTCAGATTTCTAGCATAGCCATTTGAATCTTTAAGACAAAAATACAGTCGCTGTTATTTTCACGTAGTGCGTAGCTTCACAGGAACAAATATTTGTCAGGGGTGCCAACTACTGGTTTCAGCAGTGCCAGTATTGTCTAGTTCTGAATTCTGTAGCCGCGAGGGAGGAGTCGTAGCGTGATCATGGGTGGGAACACACTTTTAATAGCCAATGCGAAGTAGGTAGTAAGAGCGCGAGTTTTCGCTAATTGCTTGTGCACTTCCCACTTCACCCCGCGCGTTACCCAAGACCCCGCTCAGAGGTCTACAGAATTCGGAACTGCACAATAACTGGTACGCGTCTTCAGGTCTCAAAAACATACACACCGTATTATGAAACATTTTTTGGAGTGGCTAGCGCTGTACTAACGAGTGACTACGAATGTCAGAAGATTGTACTCGTTAGTACAGCGTTAGTCACTTGAAAAAGAAAAAATTCTGAATACGGCTGATAGTGAACGTAAGTGCCTATAATTGAGCATGAAGAGTGCCAACTATTGGTCATTTTGCAGTTTTGAAGCAAAATAATTCATAAAAATAGATGTTCAGCGTTTTCATTGTTTCACTGTAAAATTAATTTAGGGAAATATCTAAGTGTTTGGCAGTTAGCCATGAAGAGAAAAATAAAGCCGGAATAGATTCTACACTACAAGTTTCAAAACGACAGTGGTCTAAAGGTACCAATAACCGTTACGTTTACCACAGCAGGTTTTAGATTCAATGTTATTTTGTTTATCTGTACCTAACTTTCGACTGAATGCACTCATTTTGATGAAACATTAGCGTTTTGTAGAGGATGTTTTCATTACGGCTTCATTGTAGTATCTTTAAAATTAATGCAGAAAAAAATAATAGAAAAGTCAATTAGAAAACTTTCTTTCTATGCAATCTTTTGCGATGTTTACAGAATTGATGTGAGCGAGTGTTGACATTTTATGCAGTGGGTTAAAAATTTATGTAAATCTCGCTACCATGGAAATGATAAACGTGTTTCAACATTTCAGTGTGGTTGAAGACCTAAGGGTATCCATCTTCTGCATAATTTGATTGAATTAATTTTGAATCGTACCTTCATCATATTCAGGTATATTTTTAATAATTGAGTCTCGATACGATGATAAACGGTAAATGTTTTACAAGTTTAAGACGGAACCTTAACAACATTTTCCTACACCATTATGCGAAGTTTACCTGGAATCACTACAATCGTTCCTTCGTTATACTCGGTTACATGTTCCTTAATTGAGTATCGTTATTACGGAAACAGCAATTAACATCCTAATACGCTTACACAGTAGTCTTAAGAGCGTTTCCCTGCATTGTTATGCATTGAAGAGTATTTCTCTATACCAGAATGTGAAGTTTCGTTCCAATGGGATCAGTTCCAATTCCTAACTGAGTTTAATACGGTAATTCAACCTCGTTACCACGGAAATAGTAAATAAGTTAACGAGATTTAAGTTTCAAGAGTTGAGCTTTATATAATCTTTCCAACTTATCCAACCGTTCTCACAGGAGGTGCGAATGTAAGTTTTAATAAGAGAGGCTCGTTATTATGCATGGAAACGACAGTAAACTGAAAGTTCTGGTGTGGCTAAAACTTGTCATTCAGAATACCAAATTTGGAGAGAATAGGTCTAGCCGTTCTTCTTCTAATGTAAGGCCTGAAACTGTGTTTTTCTTAAAAGTATCTTTCCCATGGAAACCATACAACTTTTGGCCAATCTCAAACCTGATAAATTTCCTCCAGCATAACCACAACTGCTATCCTCCAGCAAATTGGTGTTTGAATTTGTTTATTTATTTATGGAGGTTTCTTTCCAACTTCTGTTTATTTTCGAACATGACCCGAACTATTTTCTGCTATTTAAAATCGAATACTACGCTACTGTCGAAATGTAGAGGAGAAGGTCCAATTATGGGCTATGTTCCAAAAAGGGGCTAGAAGACGTTTTAGACTTGTTAATGCTTGTGTATTACTGCTGACTGGTGACAAAAGTGTGAAACAGTTCCCCAAGGACGAAGGTGGTAGTGGAATTCAGTTAGCGACAAAGAGTTAAATCTGGTTGATTTATTTGTATGTTGTGCCTGTTTTCAACAGTGGGAAAGTTTTATCAGGCATTTCTATTTAAGCTTTTTAAACACAATAAAAACAAGTATGAAATGTTTTATAAGGTAAGTTGTATTCCTCAGAGACAGCACTCGTAGTCAGTATAAAAAAAGAATAAATAATATTGCGAATTGACTTCTGTTGCGTCACAAAGCAACCCCTATGAATGGTCTAAATACGGGCTACCTTGCCTACCTACATCTTCATCTTAAGAATTTCCTTCTCTTAGATAACAGAACTTGGAATTTCAAACCTAGTAAGTTCTTTTCATATTTCAGCAGTTCCTGTCATAAAGGAAAAAAAAGTCAGAAATCGACTTAGAAAACGAGGAAGTGCTACTGTTATAACGGATAACCCATATTAAGAAGCAATTGTGGCTTTCTTGGAAAAGCAGAATCTAGTAAATGCAAGGATACATTATATTTTAGTGAAGTTGAGCAAAGAGCTGAGCTATTAAGGAAATGAGATATAACTGAACGGAAAATAAAACAAAGAACTTCAGAATTCACAAGGCAAAAATAAGATTCAGAAGAATTCAGAATGATATTTTCTGATCTAGATCCTTTTTGTGATGATGAAGATAGTTACTTTGATACGCCAGCTGCACAAGAAAAGCCAGATGATGAAGATATGAATTGTATATTCTGCGACAGAATATTCTCTGAACACACAGGAGACCTATGGGTTGTGTGTATCATGTGTTCGAGGTGATCACATAAAGAATGCGCTGGTGCAGGAAAGGTTGACTACCTCTGACTTTTGTAAATATACATTAATCATCACTATATCACTCTTATTTTGAACTGTTAAAATTTATTCTTAATTATTTAAGATAACTTTAAAGGGTAGCCCATATTTAGACCAGTGTTTCAAAAGTCAACATTATGACATCTCTGTGAAATATGTGTTTATCATAGTAATAGGTTTCTAATCTAAATTTGCAACTATGTTGAAAGTAAATATATCTCAGACATATTTACAGTTGTTGTTTAGTACATTCCTTGGAACACTTTGGACATATTCGAAAAATAAAAGTGGTAGCCCGTATTTGGACCTTCTTCTCTACTAGCACGGTTATGTAAGAACATAAACTGTGAAAAAAAAACAAAAAAAAAAAAAAAGCGAGAATACAATAGCAAAAACAGCCATTAATAAAATATATTTTGACGCAAAGAAGTTTCAACGACCACCTCAGACTCTCGGTACAGGAAATTTTGAAGGAAGTTACCCACCATAAGGAAACACGTATAATGGAAAAAGTAACCTGACTTTTTGGACTAATGTATTTCCGCGAATTGTGTAGAATGTTGACAATGAGTATAACGAAAAGTAATCTAATTTGAATTTCTAACCTATTCTCGTGAATCTTGTTAAATGTTGAAAATTCAAAAGGGAGTAATTATTTATAAGAAGAAACAAGAAAGTAAAGTTCTCTGCAAAACAGATCTAAAAAAATAAAAATAAATAAACGTGACAGAGACGGGAATCGAACCCCGGCATGCCAGCCAACAATCAATCGCTCTGCCGCCTACACTACGCTGGAAGCTGGAAAACAATGCTTTGGTGGGGTGGATGCTAACAGATGACATGCGGCAAGGCACATATAGTTCCAACAATATTTCCTGTGCCGAGACAGTCCTCATTTTCATTGTTTAAGCCAATTCTTGACTTTGTTATAGCTTTTCCTCTCTAACTTTTCTCTTCTTTTTCTTTGTAGGTACGGCAAATGCTCTCTATTTAGTTCCTGAGTATTTACCCTCTACATGTAAGTAACCTTCTGTTGTATTTTGCGGGAGTTCGACGACACAACTCTTCAGGATACTTTACGAGCGAAAACAAGCAGAAAAATCTTAGGCTAGGCGCACATAAAGAAAAACAAGTTGGAGACTTGGAGCGCAGCATGTTTTTATTTTTCTTTAATATTGCTTTATTGGTGGTTCGCATATCAACTAAGCAAAGAAAAACGGCGCAAAACATATATAAATATATTCGCGATGAAGCAAAAATCTTTGCTTCACCCCAGGTTACTTTCTTGATATGCGGCTAGCCTTAATAAACACATATTTTTATATATAAATAATTCATCACGAGGATTTTAAATCTTGATATTAAGATTGTAACTGAGTGGAAGATAATAGAAAGTGAAAACCATGTCGCCTCTCCCAAAAATAATTTTATGATTTTTAAATAATATACATATAATATCCTTACAACACATTTGATTTGAAAAATTATATTTGGCCTCTGTGCTAGCCATTTTGAACCCTAAATCTCAATTATAGTATCTACCTGCCATTTGGGAGATATATTGCCCACATTTGTGATCTTTGATGACGGAAACTCTTTTATTTTTCGTCCCCGCCTATATTTGAATGTTATTTAAGATTTTTAGACAACTTTGGCTCAGGCCAAATGGATGGTGATGATGGGAGAATTCAATACTTCAATATTGAAAGGATCTAAGTCAGAATAACTCGTATTCCCCTTTTCTCATTGAATCTATGCTCCATCAAAATATGTTAAAAGGAATTACGAATTACCTTTCAGTAATAAAAGTTCAATAGTCAGATTTACAGTGGGTGTTAAAACGCACGAAGTCATTAACTTGACTCCTTTTAATAAAATACCTGGTGTAATATTTTGATTCATTGGTGAACGCACTGTCTGAATTAAGTCGAATGTTCTCGATATGTAGCAGCTGTGTAGTGTGTATGTGTCTAGTAATTTTGTGAATGTTGAGTTTATTCTGAAGTTGACTTACGTTTTACGAAAGCTTTCTGCGTTCTACTGCGAACCGTCCGGCAACTTGTGCGTCCAGAAAGTTAAAAAGTTTTTTTTTTAACCCTTGTTCTGTGAGTTCTGGCTTTTTGCCCCTTTTCTCGTAGTTCTTTTGTTAATGCACTGGTTGAACTAACCCAGTAAATATTGTTCATTATATTCCCGAACTTGCGTCAAATCCACTATTTTTCTAATTACAAAAGCGTATTCTGGTAAACTGCCTATCAGCACTGAGTGATATGATACAAAATGTAGAAAAAATATATTAGTTTGTCACACCCCTGACTCAAAATGCTTTTATTAAGAAATACTGGCTTGACCGAAAGAGTAAAACAAGTTGAAGAAGGTGGAAAGATATAAAGCAGAATGATTTTGTATCAAAGCACAAATAACATCTGCATAGATATTTAGAATGTCATTTCAAATGTTTATTTCTTAATAAAACTTCCACTATAACATTTATATTAACATAATTGCAAGAACATTGCTTCATTGAACACTATGTTAAAAAGAACTAACTAGTGAGTCACATTTTAAAATTTCACCATAAATCACGAAACTTTGAGTGATTGAATACCTAAAATTGTAAAAAAATGTCTTCTTTAGAATCATAACAACCAGAAAAGTGAGTCTACCACTAAGTCAGCGCGGCTCCTCCTACTCGCCTGTTTGCTATGCAATCGAATATAGGTTTGCACGACACTTTTAACATATTTTGGACGAAAAAATTGAACCGAAGTAGAATTTCTACTGTCTTTCAATTAGTCATAATTTTCATTTGAATGTGTTAAAACTACCATATTCTCGCGTGTGTAACCCTCAATTCTTTGTCTTCCAAAACTAGAATTAAAAAAAAATAATAAAATGACTTTTCTAAAGACATTCTTAAATAATTAGCACTAAAAAAAAATGTTTATGCATGACTAAAAAAGAAAAGCATGGAGCGTGCTCTCATATAAATAAATTCACTTTATAAATTCTTCAATTGGTGTGCCCTATGCTTTTCTATAGTCTTGAGTAAATCCCCCTAACACTTCTCTTCTGTCTGGGATGTAACTTCCCGTCACAAAGGAAGGAGAAGCGCAATCTAAACACACTCCAGTAAATGTTACCATTATCCTGGATTTTTAGCTTAACTGAATTATCATAATCCTATTTTCGGATCTTAACTTTGCTGAGTTGAGCATCTTTCTCAAACCTCCAATAATTTGAGCCTTCATCGACTGCGTCACCTGCTTTCCTTGGTTTTAGTTTGTAATACTTCTATTACCATCTACATACTTTTATTTAGTGAATGCATAAGTGAAGTTGTACGTCACCCATTTATCCTGGCGAGCCATCACTGCTCCCATAACAACATCCATTCCGAAATGTAAACAGAAGGGTGTACTTCAGTGATTCCGTCAGACCCCCGCTGTGGGGGATGTCACCCCCAAATTCTTGACCACACCCCTAACTTTAAAATTTTTGCTATGAAAAATTGATAGGAACTGTGCAAAACTCCACTTACACCCTCCCAATTTTGACTTTATACCCCCAAACTGAAAATCCTTGGTGTGTTTTATCATTTTTCTTTAACGAATCGTTATAGAATGAATTTAATGTATTTCAAAGATCTTAAAGTTAATGGTTCGTCATTTTTGTACGAATATTGGTGAAACCCAACAGTAGTCTTCGACTAGGTGATGGGGAAAGGCGATTTTTTTTTCAAAGGAGGAATTCCACCATGATTTTCAGTTTAGGGGGTGTAAAGTCAAATTGAGAGTGTGTAAATTGAGTTTTGCACCGTTTCTATCGATTTTTGACCACAAACATTTTCAAGTTGGTGGTGCTGTCGAAGATTTGGGGATGACACCCATCCCTGTGAGGGAGTGTGGCGAAATCACTACCCCAAAGGCATTGCCATTACAATGATTTCGCACCCTGCCTAAAAAGCAACATTGCCACTTGAATCAAGTGTCAATTGAAAAGGACGTTTTTCTCTGTACAAAAATATAATTATTTGAGAATTTCATTGAGAACTTTTCGATAAATCAAACTGGTATGAATCTTAAACTGAAAATACCGTATTCTGCCACCAATGAAATAATGGACCCATCGTGAGAAATCTATTTTAATGCATTACTTCGTGGATTGTATAATTCGAAGCAGTGATCGAAATAAGAGTATGTTCAACAAAAGAAGAAGGTCTTTTCCTTTTCCTTTCTATTTTGCTTCCATCTCTTCTGTTGACTGAGAAGGAAAATTAGTGAATCAATTCACTCATAGTGGTTGAAACATAATTAGTTCCTTTTGTTTGGTGAGAGCACCCATTTCAAGAATTTGAAAAAAAAAAAAAACTTGTTCTTGATAATACAAACATTTTATTCCGTTCTCTTAAGATCACAAGGAGCAGAATGAAGATTTTAGCGTTATTTTTAAACAAATAGAAAGACAAAAGATGATATCTCTGGATAAGAAAGTTAACTTTCATGGAATATAAGAAATGATAGGTTGAAAGTATTCATCGCTCTTTCAAGATCCAAGCAAGAGTTGTTACAATTTTCAACAGTTGGGCCACCACATAACAGTTGGGCCATGGTTGGCCCTGCTCCGGCCCAACGAGTCTTGCTGATAGGGTTGCCAATCTGTAACTCAAGAGAAAAAATATTTTAGATTTGAGTTCAATAATCTCGATTAATCAGTCTGTCTTTGATCCACTGACTCTATAATAAAGGCTTTTTACATATTTGATTAGTATTCTCCATTTTTAGAATTCGTGCTAACGCCTTAATAAAAGCTAGTGGATAGAAACTAATTTCAGATTTAAGTTCGTCGAACTGTATTTATCCGTTTATTTTTCATCTGGCGACTCGAAACTTGGAGCCCATTTTTATTTGCATAAGTTTCTCGATTTCAAGAGTTCGCCTAAATGAAAGCAGGTTCGAGAGAAACGGACCTTAGATTTCAAATAAGTAACGACCACAATTAATCTAGCCATGCAGTTTGTATAGTTTAATGATTCTATAAAGTCTTTTTTTAAATAAAATTTAGATTTTCCCATTGCGAACATTCAATATTGCTTTACGGTATGTACGTTATATATGCGACTCCCTGAAATTCCCCATATCATATTCGGATTTTTACTGTTTTCTTCAACTTCTGTTCCCCTAAAAATATTATCAAAATTTCTTTATGGTAATTTCGTTTTATACGAATTTTCCTTTTCACACTCCCCTCATAACTTTGTTTTTCGCTCTCTGAAAATTATGGAAAGACGAAATACAATACTGCAACTTTTGAAAGAAGTCTCATTGATGCTTATGGAGCTCTGTGATATGACGTTAAAAGTGTTTTACAGAATTCAGTTCTAGCTGAGTTTACTTGACAGCCAGCGAATTATGACGTCATACTTTGGACCCGTCTCAACTAGAACTGAATGGTTTACAACATTTTTTTAACTTCATATTACAGTTTCATAAGCACCAATGAGCCTACTTTCCAGAATTGTAATATTATATTTGGTATTCCCATAATTTTCATTAAAAAAAATGTGGTCGTGAAACATGAAAATGAGCGTTAACGATTGAACGGTACTAGTGTGTGCTGGAAATACGATCTTTATTTTTAAACCGTGGTGGTTAACCAGAATTGGTCGGGACATGGACAGAATAAAAGAGTTCTCAAAAAATGAAGTGCATCATAAACTTATTTTGTTTCTTAATTTTGAAGACGGGTACTTCAACAAAAATGGATCAAAACATGAAAATTTATTAAATTGTTGATTAGATATAACTTGGAATTTTAGAGAACTTTGTGGTGGATTTTTAGACGGGAAGGTATGTCATAAATATTAAAAACTAGTCTTGAATAGTAAATTGCGAACAGGTACGTTGGTTTTGGGAGAGATCTACGGGCTTCCGGGAAGAGGGGGTCCAAAGAGTGTCTGGGTATGAAACATAATTATATTAAATATGTATAATTACATGTAATATTACACTAATAAGGCATAAAAATATCAAATTTCGAGGAGGAAATCCGGACAGCCCGATCCACTCCCTACTCCCTATTACGTCCCTCCTTGTGTAATGTTCTCATTTCCTGGCTGCCATTTGCACGTATCTACTTTCCATGTTGATGGTAAGGTCCTTCACGCCCCCAATGTACTCGACATAATTCTTTGGATCTTTTAGTTTTTGTTAACAACTCTCCAAGAAATCAGAAAAACTAAAACAATTACAAAAATGTTTAAAATATAATATAAATAAACTTAGAGCATACTAGATGAGAACTTACAGAGCATGTTGCATATGGTAAGAAATTACTGAAAGAAATGATCTTTAGGGACAATTTACACATTGGTATGGACACAGAGAATTAACCTGCATTTTTAAATGGGTACGCGTTCCTCCTTTCTTCGGAACACCTTTCTTTCCTCACCTGTAGATGTCTCTGAAATCAATAGTTTGTTTTCTTTATATTTCTATCCAAAGATCCTGGTAAAGTGAAATCTTGTGATTGGTTCAGCATTTCCTGTTGTTATCTCAAATGTGGCTATACGAACCAATCACAAGCTTCAATTTATCGTGATGTTTAAGAAAATAAGTTATTGATCTCAGTGACATCTAACGGTGAGGAAAGAAACTTCTTCGAAACCATAAAGAAATGTACAGATATTGATGAATGCAGGAATGAATGAAGAAAACAGTGAAAATGCAAGTGGTATATGTTCAATTGCACAGAGCCGCTCGCTCCTCGTCTAAAAATACCATCGGTTAATTTAAGATGACACCAGTTTGAACTCTGAAGTCAGTTTCTCCAAACCTGCTTACGTTGAGGCGTTAGCGCAGGCGCACATACTTTGTGTATGCAGTGCAAAAATATTATAAGGATTTGACTGTAAATGACGTCTAAAAGCGAGTCGTTCAACCCAACTCTGAAGCCAGTTTTTCTATACTTGCTATCATTTAAAGTAGGCGATAACGTGCCTTACAGTGTATGCCTTATAGTTACGGTGACTATATTTTCTCAGTCGAAATTCGGGACAGGTCTTGTCATGATCTAATAGGCCCTTCCATCTGATTTTTGAGTGGTTTCAAAGACAACTCCTCCCCCCAAAATGAGTTTTCGTTCAGGTCGTTTAGCACAAGTTCATAAGTTGCGTTTTATTAAAAACTACCTCGGCTTCGAAAATAATAAAAAACAGTACCAAGATTAGAACTTTGAAAATAGTAGGAACTTGACCACTAAAAGTAAAGCATTAATATATAATGTGTTTTACAAGTTCAATGCCTTGACATGTGCATATCAATACTATTTTAAATTTATTTTTTCAAAAATATTTAAATGTACTATAAATCGTTACCCACTCATTTGTGTTAAATATCAAAACAATTTGATACCAATGTACTTCAAATGCCCTTACAATAAAACTAATAGCCATCTTTGAGGAAATTCGGGACTTTTCATATTTTTTTCGAGACACCGAGAAATGGTCCTAAAATTCGGGACTGCTCCGAAAATTTCGGGACATACGGTCACCATACTTATAGTTCAGAAGTACCATAAGACATAGTTGTAAAATAGGGAATAAATCGAGATCGCTGAACCAGGGATTCAGCTAGGATTTTCAATTTGAGGGTGTAAGTAGAATTTTCCCGAGTTTCTGTAGATTTTTACCCGAAAAAAAAAAAAGCGTTGGGTGTGCTCGAAAATTTGAAGGGATGATACCATTAGGCGGAGATGTGGAAGAATCACTGAGCTAATCTAATCTTATCTAAAATGCTCCTTGGAGCGAATAAAGGCCTCAGCCTATTAGACTATATATATGGTCTGTTAAAATGTACATATGTGAATAGATAAAATTGAAAGTGAATATAAGTGAAAAAGTTATAAATGTGAATACGTATAGAATATTGAAATAGTATATAATAGGTCAGTGTTCGAAGTGGGAGAGTTTTCCCAATACTTGCCTCGACATATA
Organism: Lepisma saccharinum; assembly: GCA_022664845.1. Classification (NCBI taxonomy): domain Eukaryota; kingdom Metazoa; phylum Arthropoda; class Insecta; order Zygentoma; family Lepismatidae; genus Lepisma; species Lepisma saccharinum. The sequence continues at coordinate 22,278 of JAGDQP010011074.1, forward strand.
AAAAAATGATGTATAACAACACGCATACCGTGTGTTTCAGTGACGGTATGTATGCTTTCAGTTCTCAAAAACCAGAGCTGGTATCCATACCGGTGTATACCGCCTCACTTCGATGGTGATTTATGGGCTCGTCACCTCTACAAAGAGGTGCGAGAAAGTGGGGTATCAACGTATAGGGCCTACAAGATACGTTGTGGAGCCCAAAGACCAAAAAGACAAAATTGCAACAGAGAACTGTGTTATTGTGTAAGCTGTCCACTGAAAAGTCTGCCGCATTTAACACTTCGCAGTACGTACGTAGTTCACACCAAACAGAGTAGTTTTGCAGCACCACAATTTTAAAAGTTTTCACTTGTGCGTCTGAAATCGGCTCATCAGTAATATCACTCTACCTGTTACGGCGCTAACCTGCAGTATAGACAGACGGACAAAGTAAAATTATAAAAGGACGAAGTCTTGGGTCGCTGAAAACGATCGAAAATCTTTTTGCAACTTTTGTGTTTCTAATATTAAATAGAATGTACGGACGCATTTTGTCTGAAGAGAATTACTTTTCCTACCCAATGTAAAAGGCATGAATTTAACGAAAACATAGAAATACATCTTATTTCTCCCTCCCTTCCTTCCTGTAGACGCGTGCGCGATTCGTTTGTTTTATGTTTCTCACTCAGTGACGTCAGAAAGTGAGATGGAAATGTCCTTGCGTAAGCCAATCTGTTGTGGATTCCGGTTGTTGTGTTGAATATTACAGATGGTGTGTTTCTATTTTATTTTGTGTATAGTTTTATAACACTTGGGAAGATCCTATTTGAGAGAAGTGAATGAGTGAGTGCGTGCATGTAGATGACAATGTTCACGATAAATTGGAAAATTTCCTGGATGGTAGATATTTGAGTCTTCAAGACAATGAGTTTGTTGAGCGTGTGATTTCTGATATCCAGCACTTCCTGCAGCGTAACAAGGCCAACAGGTGAGGCGTTACACAAAGTGATAGTGAATCCACTTTTACTGTTTAAAGCATTCTAGCGTCAGTCTGATAAGTGTACATAGCTTTCTCCCGTTCAGTAAGTTTTTTTTTTAAGCAATGCAAGTCAGTAAACCCTTCTCAAAAGTAGTGAGAAGTGTAGACTGCACAAAATGCTTCTGTATATTTGTAGCTAATGCAGAGTTCTATGTTCTTGTACATAAAATATCTTTTTGGATAAATATATACTCTATATTAACTATCCGTTAGACGACGTTGAATATACTTCGAATACGGTTGCTTTTCTTAATTTGGGTGCGTAGATCGCGGATTGTGATAGAAAAACGAGGTGTGATGAGTGCAAAGGCACAGTGTGGAAGGGCGTATGTGTGTCCTTGCACTCATATCATCTCTTATTTTACTTATTAATCGAGTAAATTTTAGCTACTTCAGTTTATCCAAAACATGTAAAATTTGCAGAAGTGTAGTGTTGAAACGCAATATAAACAATGTTTCGAGTAATGGAAAGGTTAATTAAGAGTGAAAGGGCTAAAAGTACCAGGAACTATTTGGCAGCTTCGGCGTTCTGAGAGAGTATAGTGTGATTGTTAAAGGAGATTTTGGTATTACTTTGGCTTACGTCAGGCGTGATATTTCCGAACGAAATAGTTACAGGTTGATGAATTGGATTCATGGTAATGTTACACTATACTGTAGTGACATGTTTGTTTCCAGATTAGGAGTGATGTTTTACTAAAAAAAATCACGAACAGTATGTTGAGTAAGAGATAGCGAACGACGATTAGTTAGAAAAAGCCAGGTTAGAATTTTTTCATACGGAATGCACATCACCTGTGACTGCTCCATTTATGGTTCCAAATGGAACGCCTGATGTGTTATACAGAGGCGCCGCGATGTGCATCGCGTGCACATAATAAATTAACGTGATTTTCTAACCCGTCTGCGCGAGCTTGAAATTAAGTCGGTGATTTTTGTAGCAAAATACGTGCCTTTAGTATTTCTCCGCATACTGTCATGTTTGCATATACTGAATAGATTGACTACATATTTAACAAAATAATAATCACATATGCTTTTCGTAACACGTATTAGATTGCTGGCTGTCGCTGTGTGTTCCCAGAACGGCCAGAAGTGCTTTTGTCAATTATTTGTAAGAGAACCAGCATTACAGATCGTGCACACGGCTCAATATTCGGCGCAAGCTGGGGAACAGAAAGTAAAAGAATTATCCCTGTATTTTACACATCCCAAATAATCAAAGTGTATTCTACGCTATGTAGCAAAAATAGCTAATGCAGAGAATTACCAAATATATTCGCTACCCTGTTTAAACCCCTGGGTATCCAATAAAACACTTGTTTTCGTCTGCCAGTCTATCGTAACGAAATCTGTTCCATTATACATTTCCTTAGTTAAGGTGACGCACCCAGTAAGATTCTATACTAGCAAAACACCCATGTTTTCCTTCATAAAATGTCTGTGAAATGAATTTGCAATTTTTGGCATTGTTCTTGATTAGGGTAAACATCAAAGCATTTTGTTGATATGATTAGTTAAATATGGTTTTGAATAGGTTAGTTTTATGAGTGCTTGTCCTGAATTGGATTTGTTCTAAAGCTTACAGATCTGAATATAGGAAGATAATGGAGCGTAACAGTAGATATTCATTTTGGCATTTGGACCAAAATAATACTATTTCGTGAAGAAGTCGATACTTGTTAAAGAGCGTCTCTTTAGCTGTTATTTTTTGTAAAAGAATGTACAACTACAAGGCATGAACTTGAAAATGCGCATAACTAGTACATTATCGTTTTAAAATTTTGATAGCACCATAAGGCTTTTCAATATTAAATGCTGTAATCTGTAATTAATCTCTGTAGTGTGTGTGTGTGTTTTTGTAATACTTTACGAGACACACACGAGAGGGACATCGAGGCACCTTTATACGCTGTGTACAAAGATACAAACTGATTTTAAATCTCTTTTATGTGAGAAATGTTATAATAAAACTTTTATGAACCGAGAAACACATAACAAGTGAGCATATTTTCCGTGTAAAGGTTTCTACTGGAATGATTCTTGTAAGTTATCTTTTCTTCAAATCTCGATATCATTAATTCTACAGATGAGGATGTTTCCGGATTTCTCTGAGACTTCGTAACATTGATCTCGTGCGTCTTGGAAAATAAATTAAGAAACTAGCACATTTGACTTTTTGAGCCTCAAAATTCTGTATTGTCCAGCAGAGCTAAGTTTAGTCTTTCATGTATCTTGTTACATATAAAAGAACTTGCAGCTGAAGTGATAAGGTCTACGGTACAACATGGGAACGTAAGAAATGTGAAACGTAAGGAAAAGAGAAAATTACTTCTTTATGCAGATAGTCATGGACGGGGTCTAATGAAAAAAATCAGTGATGCTGAGACGAGTGGTTTGGAAATCTCTGCGTGGGTAAAACCTGGTGCTTTATGTGAAGAAGTGGTGAATGGAAGTGCTAGTAACAATGAGGACTTAAATATGCATGACTCTGTTGTCATCATTGGTGGTTCAAATGATATATCTAGAAATGAAACGGACAACGCACTGAATAGTTTGAAACGAACCTTAGACAACTTACCTTTCACTAATGTTATAGTAGTAAATTTTCCGCGTAGGTTTGACCTTATGGACGAATCACGTGTGAATAGAGAAATAGAGAGCGCTAATGCGAAGTTAACAGAAATTGTAAATCAGTTTCACAATGTTAAACTTATAAACGTAAGCGACTTTCATAGAAGTCTGTATACCAAACATGGTATGCACTTAAATGTTAGGGGTAAGCGTAGGTTAGCTACTGAAATATGTTTAACAATTAGTCAAAATGACATACAGCCTATACAGTCAGATACTTTTTTAGACCAGTAATAAAGATGCCCACAGAGCGCTTGGTAAATATCCAAGATAAGTTATTAATGAGATCAGAGGCTAGAACAATGGTAAATGTAAGTAATTACAAAACCTCTAATTTCTGTATTTATCATCACAATGTACAAGGTTTAGGAAACAAATTGGATTTTTTTGATGTGTTACTCCATGATGAATTAAAAATGGTACAAGTACTATGTCTATCTGAACACTTGATGGATCAAGATACTATTACAACAGTAAAGCTTAGGCATTTTCGATTAATCACTAGTTACTCCCGCAACACTGTGTCTCGTGGTGGGGTTGCAATCTTCGTCAATGAATATATTCGCGCACAAGAAATTGATGTTAGCAAATACTCATGTGACTTACATTTCGAGATAGTTGGGGTGAGACTTCCTGATATAAGAATGCGTATATTTTGTATATATAGAACCCCCAGTAGCGATTTTGAAATTTTTGTTAATGCATTAGATCTTATTTTAGGTAATAGTTCAAATAAATCTGAAAAAATAATTCTATGTGGGGATCTAAATGTTGATTGGCTAACTCCATCAGTAAACAAAGAGCAACTTCAGATGCTACTTAATACTTACGGATTAGAGGCAATAGTCAATGTACCCACCCGGCAAGACAAATCCGCTCTAGATCAATTTGTACTACCCAAATCCTTTGGTTATCAGAAATTATTTGTAAAAAATTTAGGGTTTTCTGACCACGATGCTATACAGCTTACTTTTAAATTGCATGGAAAAATTGATAAAAATGATAAAATATATACGGTGCAGTCTAGGAATTTCTCGCGCAAAAACATGGAAAATTTTTGTGGTAATTTATCGACAGAATTATGGGACAGTACATATGAGGCTGGTACAGTTGATCAAAAGTATCAACAATTTCTTGAAACTTTCTTGTACTATTTTAATATCTCCTTTCCGGCAAAACCTAGAATAGTAAGAAACAAAACCAATGTTAAATGGATTACCAAAGGAATACTTACCTCCAAGTTGACTTTGTTTCGCTATAACAAGCTGCTAAAAGCTAAACATCAAATTTCTTCGGATGTCCTAAACTATATCAAGAACTACCGAAAAGTGTATCGTATGGTAATAAAAACAGCTAAATTTTCTTATAACAATGCGTATATCTCTAGGTCCAAGAACAAAACAAAAGCCATGTGGGATGTCATAAATGAGAGTACTGACCAAAGAAAAGTAAACACCATAGATTATTTGTGTGTAGATAATAAGATATGTACTGCCCCAAAGGATATTGCAAATACATTTAGTAATCATTTTCAAATGACTACACAGTCGTCACCTAATAAAACCACCCACACAAAAATTAATACGATTCAATTTAATGACCAAACTATGTTTCTGACCCCAGTTACTGAGGAAGAAGTATCACGCACAATAAGTAAATTATCGGTCTCAAGTTCATCAGGAATTGATGATGTTCCGAGTAAGGTTATTAAAATATGTGCTCCTCACATCATAAAAGTACTCTGTCATCTTATCAATGTATCTTTTGGAACAGGAGTGTTTCCCAATAAGTTAAAATTTGCTAAGGTCATCCCTATTTATAAAAAAGGTGATATGTATGATCCGAAAAACTATCGCCCTATTTCTATTTTGTCAACATTTTCAAAAATTTTTGAATCTTTGATGCTATCGCGCTTAAATAATTTCTTATATTCTTGTAATATCATATCTAATCGCCAGCATGGTTTTCAGAAAAATAAATCAACGGATACAGCCCTTTTTGATTTTCTTACGAATACTATGGCTAGATTAAATAAAGGATATTATGTCATTGGGCTGTTTGCTGACCTCTCAAAGGCTTTTGACACTGTTGATCATCAAATATTACTTTCAAAATTGTATCGTTATGGAATTAGAGGCATTTCTTACGATTGGGTTAAATCATATCTTATTGATAGAATGCAAGCAGTACAAATCAAAAAACGTATTCAAAATAACTTAGGTACATCGTTCTCCACTGTCAAAAGAGTTAGTAAAGGTGTCCCCCAAGGCTCCATATTGGGACCTATACTTTTTTCACTATACATCAATGATCTATTGCAATGTATAGAACCTGGTTTCGGTGTACTATATGCTGATGATGTAAATATACTTGTGTCAGGCAACTCTATGAAGGAATTAAACGAAAATTTGAAATTTACTTTTGACAATCTTGTAACTTGGTTTTCAGCAAACAAACTGAATCTAAATTATGAAAAAACAACTATTCTAAATTTTCATCTAAAAAAACAAAGCCTGCTCTCTTCCTTAGCTATCCTTGATTCAGGAACAATTAAAATCTCATCCTCGGTCAAATTTTTAGGAGTTTTAATTCAAGATAATTTCCAATGGGATGAACATATAAACAAATTAGCTAGTAAACTAAGTTCAGTATGCTTTGCGCTCTACAGATTATGTAATACTGTTTCATGCCAGTCACTTTTATCGTTGTACTTTTCAAAATCTTATTCACTAATAAACTATGGAGTGATTTTTTGGGGTTCCTCAACCAAGGTTATAACGCTATTCCGTCTACAAAAGAGAGCAATTAGGTTAATTTTTGGTTTACGTAGAGGTACATCCTGTAAAGATACGTTCAGAAATAAAAAACTGCTGACTTTACCATGTCTATATATGTACAGGTCTATTTTATATGTAACAAAAAATGAAGAACTATTAATTCGTTGTAACAGTATTCATTTATATAATACTAGGCAACAAAAAAATGTATATGTTACACAGCAAAATTCCTCTTCTTTTCAAAAAAGCGTATATATGAACTGTACACGCTTATACAATAAACTTCCGATAGACATGAAAGTTATAAGCAATATTAATATATTTAAGAGAAGACTGTTCAACTTCTTTGTACAAAAGTCTTATTACACAATGACTGAATATTTAACTGATAATCTGTAATGTTTTGTTATCTGACAACTGTAATGCTTACTATTCGTAAGCTAATGTACAAGCTGAATAAATTGAAAATTGAAAATTGAAAAGGTGGGGGTAAATACAGTTTAGAGTAAGCACCATCAAATGAACTGAACTTAGTGGATTTGAAGGAAGAATCAGAAAGAAAAAGAGAATTCAATCAATAAGTTACAGTACAATCAACCTAGTCCCTACTATAGGACTAGAAACTAAGATTAAAGTTAAATATTGTAGAAGTGGTTAACTATACTTTGCCCAAGTGTGTAGTCACCCAGAGTTTTCCAAATTTATACCCCACCTCCAAATATACATTACTTCCCGGTTTCTTTAGTTCAGATGTAGGGTAGATACAATTTGGGGGTGTGTTGAGTGGAAGCAAGATGAAAAAGATCTGCTTTAGTGATGTAATATCGGATGTTGGTCGTATCCTACGCACTCTGTCTCTGATTCAAACTGAAAATGTGGTTCGAAACCCACGTTAGTTGTACCGGTAGGCCTCGTACTTTAAAAGTGACAGCTCGAAGGATAACTTTGAGCGTCCTTATTCTTTGTTCCTCCAGTTTATTAAATACGTGCTTAAATACAATTTTGTAAAGATTCATGCAATTTATTGGACTGAAAAGAAGGCACTAAACTTCATATTAGATCTACAAAAAAACAAAACAAAATGTATTTAGGTAATAGTGACATTCGACCTTTTTAGTGAGATCTTTAGCTACATACTCGCCACTAATTTACTCACGGTTTTAGTCATGTTTGGCGAGTAACCTGACATGTCGATCACAGATGTTAAGTAGTCGATGTGTTTCTGTACTTATTTTATATGTATTTCATGTAGGAAAATAATAAGTCACTAAGATATATTGAATAGAACAATAACTTCAACCACAAGGCAACATTAAGTAAACATAGCACTTTCTTTGAAGTACAAGACACCCAAATTTGGCCCAAGAGTTCGGCAAAACTTTTTCAGTGTTGGATTACTTTCTGGCTGAAGTTCTGCGGCTGGACCATTTTCGTGGAATTGTTTTCACATAGTTGCTTCACGACTCGTCTATATAAACATGAATGGATTATTATTAATGGGATTGGATTATTGTTATAAATCTTCCATTTTCTATATCATTTCCACTTGCTTTCTATCACGTACGTTTTAAAACTATCCATCTTTTCAAGCAAAGGTAGGGAATGTTTGCGGTTACCCCATCTCAAGTACTTGCCAGAGTTGAGGTTTTCCAGAACAGACTTGTCTATGAAAACATGTGCAAAATGTCTGTTTATCCTGAAGTTGCGTGTACAGTTGATAAGCTTTGTTAGTTTTTATTTTAGAAGATTCATAGTTGCGCGGGGTAAAATTCTTTGAAGTTACGAAGAGCCCTTCCTCTGCAGTTTCCCAGTTTTTCTATTGCTTTTCGAGCATGGGCTCGCACTTAGTTCACATTAACCACGTTAGGATGATCCGTGACAAATCATCGAACTAGTTGCATCGCTATTTAATTTTTTTAAAACAAAAATGTACCTGGGTTCCTACGTGTCTGAGGACCAGTTTTGATAAACTTTTTGTGTGTTTAGTTCTCCCAGAGCAGCTATTTGTCCAACATGGCGAATGACGTTTTTCGCTCGCGTACCTATGTACCGAAACCTCCTCAAGAACCAGAAATGCTAGAAAACTGAAACCATTATGGAGCTCCTGAAAAGTAGTTGTAAGATTTTGAAATACGTATTCGCAAAATGAATTCCTTCGTGTGAAAGATTATGTTGAAAATTGTGTAACGAATTGTGTGAAGAAGTTTAATAAGGCTCACTTTTTCTACGTGGGCTCAAGCATGTCCATTCGCTGGAAAGTATCGGATTTCGGACCTAAATATCTCAAAAGTGGCTAGTTCTGAAATTTGTTGTAAAGAAAGCTTTGAATGTGTGCACCTTAGTGAGAATCCCATCTTTCAGACCTAAGAGTTTTTCCTGCTACAAACCAAACGTTTTGACGCATGTCTATAAGTATTTTTTCACAAATTTGGAGAGCTCTCTCTCCTGTAACATATGTGAACAAAATTAAAATGAGTATTAAAAAATGCTTATTGGAACACACAAATTTCTCTCTCGGGTAAAACGAGGGATGGACGTGCGTCTAAACTTTTGTGCATAGCTGTATCATCACTAACGCCAGAGGCAACTCCGTGGACCCCATTCTTTCTTCGGGAACAATGCGGTCCCGTCCTTTCTAGCTTGATTAAAATTAAATAAGAAATAGATTGCCCATGAATTAGCCTCGAAGTAGTGCTTCAATGTAGAATTAATTTTGTTAATCCGTGCCGTCATCGAATGTATTTCGTTATTGATGCCGAGTAGCAGGGGAAATATGCATGTGATGGCATTATAGCACCACAAACAGTGAAAAAATACTCATGGGGTAAAATACATGTGTGTGTCCCACAAGGAAGTTGCAGAATGTGAAAGTATCCTAATGCAAAGATTTGAAAATTATAAAGAAATGCCCTAAACGTGGAGGAAACTTTTTTTAAAATAAATAAGAGATAAGGATACTCCTGCATGGCCTAGTCGGTAGCGCGCTCGATTCAGTGCGAGCCGTCCTGGGTTCTATTCTCGGTGGGGGCTCAAAGTTTCTGTGTTGGCCCAGCATCATGAGGACAGTTGGGGAGCTACTTGAATAAAATAAGTAGCGTACTGTGGTCATGAAAATCAGACACGCAGCTACAAAGAGGCGTTACCCTGACCACATAATCATCAATATTTTGTACGTAATACCGACTTCTGATAGGCCGCTCCACCCAGTTTAGTTTTAGAAGAGATAAGGTGTTAACTGGATTTTGGCACTTGATTTTGAGGTATTACGTGTTACTTCATCTAAAGCTTTGTCACCTTTTGAAACTACCGATTTTTTCACTGGAGACTGTGTAGGTTTCATACATGATCAAGGATGATGGTTTGGAGAGGTCAAGGACCAGAGCAAAGAACACGAGGCTGTGAGGGTACATTCAAACCTACTGGCCCGCGAACTTCATTTCGGAAATTCACTGAAGGTTTCACCGAGTAATATGTTGAGGAAGCTCTCGTCATCTTCATGTAATTATATGGACCTTGTTGTCATATATAATTCACAGCCATATTCAATCCACTACTGAATGAAGCCTCTCCCGGAGGGAGGAGTTGGTCTCACTTCTTCCACGTTGGGAGGGAAGAGCCGAAGCTCTCAACTGCGATCGCCACTGTCTTTGATTCACAGCAGCTCCCCAATTGCATCACGGTGCTGGGTGAGCTCCATTCCAGACCTCTCCCTTTGGAAAAATTTCCTTGGCAGAGCCCAGGACTCCACGATCAGCAGTCAGCGACAGTAGCCACTAAACCAGCGGGATGATCCTTGGTGTCATATTTGATGAAAAATACAAATTTTACTCCACATATTGAATACGTAACTTCTGAAGCACTCAAACGTCTTACCCTTCTGTACAAGTTTACAAACATCAAAGATTTCAGAGCTCTTCAATCATATGTTCTCATTTCTGCACTTCCTACTGTCGAATGCTGTTCACCAATCTGGACTATGGCTTGTAAAATCAACTTATCTGTATTGTACAGAGTCCCAACATTTCTTTATTCGTATTGTAGAACATAGGATACAGAACCTGCGACATAAGACTAAACGAAGGCAGTTTGAAATTTTTTGATTTGCGAAACATAGACACACGAAGATAACGTAATGCCTTCAAATTTCTTTGTAAAATAATGCAGGGCACCCTCAGGACCAGCGACCTTCTTCCCACTTTTTAACATAAAGAGTGCCTAGGCAAAATGATCGTACCCACCATCATTTCTACCTCCCTGAGTTTCGTTCAGCGATCGTTTGTGTACAGATTGTCAGATTCGTATAATTCTCTTTCGTCGCCATCCAATTTTTACGTCAGTAAAATCAAGTTCCTAAATGAACGTTATAAGACTTAGAGGTGAAAAAGTAAATCTGTGATTTTGTCTTACTGTATCATTATTGTCTGTTGTTTTATTGTTACATTCACCTTGTTACACGTGAAATGACGTTAGCTGTATCCGTACAAACTGTAATAATTATTATAAATATACACTCTTTTGTACGTTGTCATAGTTTATGCTGTGAACTTTTGCTTGCTTGTATTAATTTTGTAGCGTTGCTGTAGGGAAATAGTATGTGTTTGTATTTAGTGTAAATGTCACAAGCTCACTTCTTTGCTCATGATTTTTTTAATTGTCTTATCATAGACAGAGCAGGTAATTGATATCTGTCATTTAATTCTTGTTAGAAGGCGTTTACAAATTCTATTTCACTGCTAGGATAATGTAAGTGTGAGATGCGAAAATAGGATAGTGAAGTTTGTGTTAGTCTTGAGCTGAGGGAGTAGTTTCTCTGCTGTCTAATTTTCTTGGTTGGGAAACGATTTCACTTTCCGCAATGCCGTTCAACCTCAACGCAATTTATTTTATGATTCATTTCAGGCAATTTCTGTTTGTGTTTTGTATTTGTCTGACAATAAAGACAATATTTAGAATAATTTTTCTGTTCCCAGATTCTCTCTTTTATTTTTTAAAAGTAGCTCTTTAAGACTGCGGTTTTCGTTTATTCTTTTATTAACAGAAGTAAGAACGGTAACCTCAACATGATTCTCGTAAATTAATTGCAACACGTATTGTAATTTTCTTTTATAACCTTGTTTAAAGGTAAGCCGTGCCTACAGTCGTGGGAGAGTGCGAAATTCTAAATTATGTTAAATAAGAATATGAGTTTCTTACTACCTTCAATTCTGTTTATGCTAATTTTCAACATTCGTATAATCACTTATATTGTGGGAAGTTTGTTTCTTTAAAATTCTTGCGCATCTTCCATTCGTACCTTTGATAGAAATAACGTGTTGCTAACGGCAGAGATGGGGGTGGAGGAATTTATCAAACCGTAGAATATCGTACTTTACGCTTATTCATATCGGAGGTTTGGGAACTGTTTTGGACAACAGAGGCAGAGAATTTTGCGAGAGGGGGACCAACTCCCTCTACAAATCGAGCACTTGTAGGGTACCTGTAACCGAAGTAAAATTTCATATATTTGTTACCCACAATTCTAGTTTTAAGGTGATAGGTTATTTTGAAGTATCGGAAACTGCACAGCTGTAATTATTTTCGAGTAAGGTTGCCGAGTACTATTTCAGTTCAGTGAAAGAAAGGTGTACTTAAAGTAGCCTTTCTGTGTACGCGTAAGTCACGAGTTCAAATCCCGTAGGGATACATCGAACGTACTCGACCACTGTGTAGATTCATTTATAGACAGGTAACATCTCGGAGGTTAACAAATCATAGTGTGCAAATGTGCACCACAAACCATAACAAAGTATACATTACTGTATTAGTTAAATAATTAAGGGGTTCCAGGTTTGATCACCGATGGGGACACAAGTTCATTTACAACTGTAAGTCCTCTTTACAATTATCTGTTTTACGTAATTAAATATACCAAGGTATATAATCTAGTAAATTTTGTTACAATGATAAATTTGCATACTATGAAAGTTAACAATTCAGTAGTAGCTATCAGTGAGGCATGGTTTTGTAAATCGAAAACTACAAATACAATTTACAAAACCATGCCT